>JAPSGF010000008.1:23303766-23408371 GCA_035772895.1 Perdix hodgsoniae
CCCTGCCTTCCCCTCCCCTGCCCTCCCTTCCCCTGCCCTCCCTTCCCCTCCCCTCCCCTCCCCTCCCCAGTATCTAGTAACCCACAGTATCTAGTAAAACATGATTCTTGTCTTGTAGAAGCCCCAGTTCTTTTTTTTTTTTTTTTTAATAAAAATGAGGAATTGCAATGGCATTTGTTACTAACAGTGGAAATTCTACTGCCACTTTCCCTATTTCCTATGATAAAGCCTGTATGTTTGTAAGTAAGTTACAGACTTTCCACCTAAAAATTGAAAAATATCTCAACTATTTCATGACAACCATGTTTCTGAAAAATTACCCCAGTTCTATTAATTCTGTTTCATTGTCAAATTTTGAAACACTGTACCAGAATTGCATTCATCCTTCATTCTTTGCACTCTAAAGAAAGGCTTTGTGCACTTAAATTCTCAAGCATAATTTGTTAGTAGAATTTTACATGTCCTTTTGAAAATGTGACCTTTAATGCTGCTGCGCCTTGGAGAAAAATGTCAAGTTTTTATTATTCATTTTTTTAGTTAGCATAAATTGCAATACACTGACAAAGAAAGATACAGTTTGACTGAAGAAAAAGTTAAATTTCCAGCTAAAATGAATGAGCTTTTGTGTAAATGAAGGGGTTGTCAAACTATAAAAAAATAACTCATCAACTGTGTAAATGAAACAGATCGTCTCATGCTAATACTGTAGAAAGATGAAAACCACATATGCCTGAAATGCAGATGGTTGCTTGACTTTAACCTGTCTCTGCCAAAATTACCTTTCCAGTACTTCCATTTTGCAGAGAGGCATTAAATAGTTGTCTATTAGGTTTACACGCTAAATGCAGAATAAAATCACCCAGGATATAGAGGTATATATGTAGTGATGTAGAAATGCAGATGAACATTGGACTACTGTTTCTTTCAGACATAATATCTTCAGAAGCACAGGAAGTAAATGATAAGCACTGAAAATCAAAATTACTGATTTGGGAAAAGCAAATGGTACTTTTGTTCTGATGTTTTGTCTTCTCTAGTGTCCACACATTTATAAAAGCAACTGCTGGAATCCCACAAACAGCAATTGGTGAGAGACGTGCCTAACACAGAAAGACTGTCTCAAGCCTGAGGCAATCTGTGGAATTCTAATGCCCTAAAGCATAATGTTACATCTCTTACACATTTTTATTAAAGCAGATACTTGCACCAAAATAGACATAGTAAAAAAAATAATAGTAATAATATTTTTTATAAAAATAATATTTTTTAAAAGTTCTAATTTTTCTCTCTATCACTTTATTATCCCACAGGGGAGTTTACTAACAGGCGTTCTTGTAATGTAGTAATTGCTGAGGCAGAGGTAAACTAGCCAGAAATATAGTAAGGTTGAGAACTAGAAAATATTTTCACAGAATCATTGAATTAACAAGGTTTGAAAAGACCCACAGGATCACCCAGTCCAGCCATCCACTGATCACCAATAGTTCTTACTAAATCATGGCCCTCAACACAATGTCCAAAAGTTCCTTGAACACCTCCATGGTTGGTGACTCCACCACCTCCCTGGGCAGCCCATTCCAGTGCCTGAACACTCTTTCAGAGAAGAATTTTCTACTATCAAAAGGACTGACACTCTGAAACATGCTTTTCAGCTAGGGCATGATTAGCTTGTAAATAAAATTGAGCAGTATGGCTGCTTGGGATAACAGCAAGCTGGCTCACAAACAGACCTTTCCAATCTGCCTGTGATCTCATGGTGACTCTCAGCAGACCAGGATTACATTGTCTTCTTTGGCTCTGGAGGCTTCATAATTAAAGTTTTTTTTTTTTTTAATTAAAGTTGGAGAGCAGAATTCGTACATGGAGAACAAGAGTCATTGTATGTTCCTGTATACATCCTATTTGCTTGTGTATAGAGAGACTAGGGAGCACATACTGGATCTTTTGCAGAATTTGGCTTAATGAGTTTCTTCCTGTATACTTAGAAACTATTTAGATGATCCACTGGCAAAAAATTACAATACAATACAAGACAACACAATGCAATACAGTACAATATATTTTAAAGTGCTACAGCTAACAAAATACTGTTAGCTGAAGTGACAGACTAGAAATGCATCTGTCTACATTTTATTGATTTCAGCACTAGCTTAAAAAAAGTAAGGGAGGAAGGGTTAATAAAGGAACTTCTGAGTGGTCCATCTTCTCTGTATAAGGGAACCAGGTAAAAGAAATCTTTCTGCCTTATCTTCTTCATTTCAGGGATGCAAACAGCATGAAATACACTGGCGGAGGATATGGTAAATATCTATTTCCCGGGAAACACAGACTTCTTCACAAAGTTAATGTTTAATATACACTGACATTTTTTCAGTTGTCTGGAAAGTTCTTTTCTTACTCCACAATCAGAGAAATTGGGTATTTTTCAGCAAGCCAATATTTATCTGGGAGCATTAAGTTTGGAGCAACTTTGGTCAGTTAACTTTGGGGAAACAAGTGGAATGAGTTTGACTCTGGGAAAAAACATTGTAGATGTGTACAACATTTTATCAGATCTGGATGCTTCTAAAAACTCAGGCTGAGAATTATATGCAAACAGAGGAAGATATGAGGAAATTGGAACATGGGGTTCAAGATCACGCTCGTTTAGGATAGGTTATATCTACCCTTGTATATATGAGAGAAAGATGTCTACATTACATCACTTCTGGCACTGCAGTCCTTGCACTAGAATTAAGGCATGGTTAGAAGCTAGCAATGTTAACTTCAGTCATCGAAAAGAGAAGGAAAGAGACACTGCACAGTCAGTTGTCCTTTTTCTCTTCCTTTTGCCCCATACACAGTAAGATCTTGTCTCCTAGAGAGAAATACAGTGCTTTATGATTAATGCAACCACACTGCAAAAATAAGTGAACAGTAGATGAAGGGATCTAAAAGAAACACTGGGAGCTCAGCGCTCTGGCAAGAAAAGGAACAGGTGAATCATCTCCAAATCAGAATAACTGTGTCTGATCAAAGCCTGCCACTTCACACTCCTTTTCACCTATGGAGCATCAGTTTAAAACAAGATACCCAGAAAAGCTGTGAATGCCCCATCCCTGGAGGTGCTCAAGGCCAGGTTGGATGGGCTCTGGTCAGTCTAAGCTGGTGGGGGCAACCCACCCATGGCAGAAGCTTGGTATTGGGTGGATGTGAATGGACTTCCAACCCAACCCAAACCATTCTATGACTCTATGATCGGTCCTATAACAGCCACACATCAGGTGTCTCATCTCAGAAGGCCCAGCTCCCAGACTTCCCCTTCCATAGCCTCCCACACTCACCAAGTCTGATCCAGAGCCTAAGAACCCAAGTCCCCATTCATCCCAATATCTCCACCACCACCACCAGTACCTCCCCTTTACAAACTAGTAGTGTGACCCTAATACCCTCTCACTCTTCCTACCTAAATCACTTCCTATTCCAAACCTCCACTCTTCCCTAGGCACCTCCTCAGCCCCAGCCTTGCACACATCTGCAATTCTGTGGATCCAGGCCAAGTGCAGCAGCTGCCAGCTCTCCATATCTATCACTGTGTGCATATCTCCTTTTCCTCCCTCCTGCTGCCCTGCCACTGAAGCCTGCCAACCCTGTTCCTTGCAAAGATCCTGCTGGAAATTCCCAAACCCCACGCGCAAGCTGCGCTTATTCAAAAATCTGCTTAGAAGGTGCTCCAAGAACAGAAAAGGAAGACATATCAGGGAAACACAGGCAGCTGATAGCTATGCTCCCATTGGGAACTTGCTCTGTTTAGTAGCTACTAAGGACTCTTGTTTTAATAATAGAACACAGCCCTGAGATTTAATTAGCAGTTATAGAAACATATGTCATATAGCAATAGTTTACAGTAGGCACTCTCAAGCAAGGACTGTAGAGTTGGTGCTGGGCTGGGCAATCTACACTTACCTGCAGTGATACAAGATCCATGTAAACTTAATTGTTGACCTCAGTTTTCACTGGCTTTGCACTAAAATAAATAATAATAATAATAATAGTAATAATAATAATAATAATAAGGCAATTACTTTCCGCTTTCCACTCCAGACTTTGCTGTTGAATAATGAATAACAGATATGCTGATACTAATTAATTGTTGCTCCTGAATTAAGATTTCATAGCTGTCTGTGTCAGACTTCTGCCATATAGCAGAATACAGCATCAAATTGTTTTTCCATTGTTCCGATGTGAAAGGCACGTTCACTGTCAGAAAATTTTTCATGTCCTTCACGAGGCTATTGATCAGTTTTAATCAGTGATACCATGGTGAGTGTTGTTGTTTCTGTGAATCTCATCAGACACGTACCACTGATAAGAAAACACCCAACAAACAAACAAAAAAATCAGGCATGGCATTATATCAAGAATCATAATAGACAGCTTTGTTATTAATGAAACAGGAAAAATAAAGAAATATTTATTTTCATATTTATTTTTTTTAATGTGTATATTCACTGTTGAGATTATGGGGTATAAAGAAAATGGAATCCTCCAATTTTGAGTCCAAATTCTGTAGTTGCTACATGCACCTATGAATGTCCTGACAGACACTGAAAAGTCAATATGGAAGGCAAGAAAGAATGACATGAAAAAATTAATCTGTGGATCCTTTAAGTCTGTCTTTTATGTCCAAGAGTGACTGTTAGAGAAAATCCATCCTCTCTTTGAAGGAATGCAAGTGAGTGTGCTGCAGCATCATCTTTGAAGAGAAAATGTTGATGTCCATCCTTTAAGTTTTATTATTATATTATTTTACACAGAAGTCTGCAAACAGTATTCAGCGTTCACTGATCTCTGGAGATGAGATTCTGATTCAGGTCCTACAACTAATTCCATTTTTCTTCTTTGGATTTTACAAAGCACTGGAAATAGGCTGAGAATTTATACTACAAACACGTCTTCAGAAAAACCCATTTTTTGAAATGTTTTAGAAAGCCACTCTTTTTGTTTCATATCAAGCTGTCGTCTGATCAGAACAAAGTTTCCTTTTTTTCCTTATTCATCAAATTCTCAGACTCGTAAGTAGACAGGATCATTTTGTACGCTTCAGTTGCAAGATATTTTTCCTTTAGGAGCACATTCATGAAAAGGGAACTTTTTCCTCCCATTTTAATTTAATTAAAAGCTAAAAGGAGCAGAAAGCTTTGAGATGATCTGGTGAAAAGATAATTGATCAAGGATATGTTAGCACAGCTGTGGGTAGCAAGGTTACTGTCCTTTCCTCAGTGGTGAATAGAAGTGCAGACAACAGGTTAAAAAGCAGTCCCTTCGTTTTCACTGAAAACGTTTGTTAATGTGAGTCAGAAAGAGGAAGGCAAAAGATTTTGAAGGTAGTGAGGTCTGAGAATTTTCAGATCTCCAGAGGTGAGTGGCCTTAAATGGTCTGCAATCATGTGGACAAAGGAGAAGATTGTGATGCTCGCCTAATGGCTTTAAGGGGAAAAAAAAACACTACCCAGTTTCCTTCATCATTATCTCATGCTACTTTCAAGATAATACCTTCTTAGCAGTAATTTATCTGAGAGATTATCCCGGGGTCATGAAAGAGCTGGCTGATGTGGCTGCCAAGCCACACTCACATTTGAAAAGTCATGGCTGTCAGATGAAGTTCCTGGTGATGGGGAAAAAAGGGAAACACCATTCCCATTTTTAAGGAAGGAAAAAGGAAGACCCAGGGAACTGCAGGCTAGTGATCCTCACCTCTGTGTCTGGTAACTTCATGGAACAGATTCTCCTGGAAGAGATGCTGAGGCACAGGCAAGAGAAGGAGATGATCTGAGACAGCCAGCACAACTTCACCAAGGGCAGATTGTGCCTGACATATCTGGTTTTCTATGATGGAGTGATGGCATCCGTGGACAACAGAAGGACAACTGATGTCATCTATCTGGACTTCTGCAAGGCCTTTGGTACTGTCCTTCACCACATTCACCTCTCTAAACTGGAAAGTTACAGATGTGAAGGGATTATTCAGTGGATGAAGAATCAGTTGGATGGTCACAGCCAGAGGACTATCATCAATACTCTATGTCCAAGTGGAGGTCGATGACAAGTAGTGTCCTACAAGGATCCCTCTTGGGAGTAGTAGTCTTCAACAACTTTATAAATGACTTAGCAGGATTGTGTGCACCATCAGCAGGTTTGCTGAGGACACTACATGTAACAGAAGGAAGGGATGCCATCACTGTACATGTGAACTTAATGAGGTTCAACAAGACCAAGTGCAAGACACTGCACTTGGGTCAGGGCAATTCCAGATATGCCTACAGACTGAGAGAAGAACTCATTGAGAGAAGCCCTGACAAGAAAGTCTTAGATTAATGAAAGCCAAAGGTTAATGAAAAGCTTGACAGTGTGTGCTTGCAACCCAGAAGGCCAGCTGTATGCTAGGCTGCATTAATAGAAGAGGGGCAGCAGACAAAGGGAGGTAAAGTCTCATGTGTAGTATTATGTCCAGGCCTGGGGCCTCCAGCACAATAGAGACATCCTTTGAGGAGTCCATGGCCAGCTTGGATATGCCCCTGGACATCCTGATCTGGTGGCGGACAACCAGCCTGCAACAGGACATGGAACAAGATGATCTTTAAGGTCCCTTCCAATCCAAGCCATTCTAAGACTCTATTAATTGTAATCTCAAAATATGCTGACCCATTTTATTCATTTACATTTTTCTGTAACTTTCAGACACTTGATTTTACAGCTTCCTGATAAATTGCCATGATTCATCTGAGCTGCACTGACTGCCTCCAGACTAGCTCTTCAGCCTGATAGATGGGCTATGATACTCCTTCTCTGGAAGTTGAATTATCTTGCATTTGCCAAAACCCAAAGGAATGTTATTAGTACTAGCACGATTTTAATGGAATCATAGTTACTTTTTAAGCTATAGTAATTTCACCTGTCTACCCTCTATGATCCTGCTTTTACTGAATTTGTGTGAAGATCGAGGCTTCTCAATGTGAGCAGCTATATCTGAGTAACACAATGTCAGTATAATGACAAAGATTTAAGAAGGACAGTAAATAATCCTTGAAGATTTGAAAAACCCATTCATCTGGATTATTTTTCTTTTGATGACATGCACTCTGAATTACTTCAGAACTGTGAGATCATAAATGACTCTTTAAGTTTGTCCAAAAATACATTCATGAATATGAAAGTATGTTTGTTATACTCCAGCAGCGAATGTCTTGTGCTAGAACTAGTGCATATGATTGCCCAAATGATGTAAGGAAATAACTGGACAGTTAAGATCATAGCAGAAGTTAGAGAAATTCTAAATAGTTTAGTAAACTCGTGAAAGCTGGCAAATAGCTATGAGATCAGATTAAATATTATATGTTCCTTCTGGCCTTAATATATAGGAAATGCAAAACTCATGGTTACAAAAACTACACAAATTGTAAAAATTTCCCCCCCTCAAAAAACTACCAAGATTTGAAGGCAGAGTCTGTTTCCGAGACCTCTCAGACTCTATACTAGAACAGAAGCAGATGAGACTTCCCCCATCTCAGCAGATCATTGAGTGGAAACCAATATGCAGAGGTCATTTATGAAGAAAACTCCTTTTAAAACTTTAAGAAAGAAAAATATTTTAAATAGTACTTACTTATAGTAGGTTGGGTAATGCTTTAAAGCTTCAGATATCCAGCTTCCAGGCTGCATGTGGTTCTGGGCAGCCTGGTCTGGTGGTTGGCAACCCTGCACATAGCAGTGCAGTTGAAACTTGATGATCATTGTGGTCCTTTTCAACCCGGGCCATTCTGTGATTCTATATTTGTTTGGAAGAACCATCTGCCATCATGACACCACCTATCGGCACATTTTTTCCTGATACCGAAGAGTAATAACAATTGTTAGTGTGCCAATACACCATTCAGCTGTCTCAGCACCCCCAGTTGGACTTGTGACAATACCAGTGAAGCAGTTAAAGTATTGTGAAGATGAGATCGATAACTCCAACAAAGCTTTTGTTTTACTCTGGGAACCAATATATGAAAAATGGTGGTGTGTGTTTTTTTTGTGTATACGTCTTTGACTTGCAGGGCATATTTGCTTTGTTAACAGCAGAAATGCCTTATTTAAAAAAAATGTTTGCACATTGGCTTTTTGTTGTGGCAATCAGTTTTCATTCAAAAAAAATCTTACTAGCTCTTAAAAGTAGAAAATTTATAACTCTCCTTTTCTTACATCACTGTCATTTCATCATCTGCCTCGGGACTATACAACACTCTGAGAAATACTGTGTATTTGTACAGGTTGTCTCAGCTCACAGAGCAAAACGATGCGTTTGCAGTAGTCACAAAGCCAAACTTTGGGCATTCACCTCTTCTTAGCTAAGCTTGGAAATCTGGATTTCCCTCTAATCAACACAGAAAGAGATGATCTTCCAGAAGGCAGTTCATATTGTAAAATCATAGAATGGTTTGGGTTGGAAGGAATCATTAAGGTCATCTAGTTCCAACCCCATTGCTATAGGCAGGGACACCTCCTACTTCAAACTGCGAACAAACTCATTTGCAAGGGCACATTCTAAATTTCTCATTCTGCTTGAATATATTGTGATTTCTACTGGAACCACCTTCCTGAGTTTTGCTCTTACAGCAATTGAGGCAGCTTGTTCTGCAGATGCATTGTATGAATTGGCTTACAAGTATTTTAAATTCTGTTCATCGCTGAAGTATCTGTTAATCCACACTCTTTCATCTAATGCACCATTATCCACCATAATTTACCTCAGTCCTATTCTTTGCATACCAATACCTGTGCTACATATTACTGTTGCAGTCAGACTGGACTTGGCCACCCATTTATCTTCATTGCAGTGGTACAGTCTCCAGACTGACAGATGCTTGTCAAAAATGCACTTACTTCAGTTAAAGAAAAATTTCCAGTGTCCTCACTACAGGTATGTATTCTCTACTTTGCAGTTGATGTCAATTTGTCGAGATTAAATATAAAAGACATCCTGTTTTTCAACTAGCTGTAGCTCACAAAGGTATACCTGAGATTTAAAATGTCAGGTTAGAAAGGTATCATACTGTCAAGTCATACTCAGACATCTCCTCTGGGAGAGAATCCCAAAAGCAGTAGATTATTTTCTTTAGTGGAGATGACAGTAATAATGTTACGGGCCAGAAGACACTCGGACTTCCTATCAGCTGCTGAAATGTTCAAAAAAAGAATAAGTGTCTAAGTGCTTTTAAGGTTTCATTTCCAGGCACACAAATTAATCTGTCTTGGGAAACAATATTCAGCACCTGTAAAGGCAGCTGCAAACCTACATGACTGTGTGACAGCAGTGCCCTGGGCAGAGTCAAAAATTCTTCAATTTCAGAACATTTAGCTTACTTAGAAGTTTCCCCTGTGCCCCTAAATCCTCACAGTTTAATCAGTTTATCAAACATATCCGTGCAGCTCGAGGCCAATTGCTTCTCCCGGTCACCTCAGCAGCAAACATACGGTTTCAGTTTTCTGTGACGCCTCTGGGGTATCCATGGTGCACTTTGCATGGCTGTCATTCCAGCTCCTGTCAGCAACACCTTCCTGCTGGGACTGCTATTTATGGAACTCCCTGATTTTTTTATGGGGCCTCACACCTCTGTTCTGGCAGCAGAATCACACCCTGAAAATTAACAGTATCACAGCTGTCATTGCCACTTCACTGTTCAGTTTGCACAGATACTTTTCTTTAAAATACCTTTCCTTAAATATCAGTCTGTGCTGCATTTGGGTATGCTGAAAACAACAGATATAAACCTCCAGGATGTCAAGAGAGAGATTGTCCTCCCCTTACATTCTTTTGTCAACAGGAAAACATTTTAATCTTTTTTTTTAACACTTAATTCTAAACATGCCTGATGTCACATCATTAAAATACTGATTGACACTGAGTATTGAAATGGCCCAAGACACCTATTTGTGGCTAAGTGATCTGAGCCCCAGATCTCCACTGATCTCCATTGACCATACTGGGAGAGGGTGGGTGGGGGAAAGGTATTTGAAGTTTGCTTTTAGTTCTCACTGCCTTAGTGTTATCAGTTGTCAATAAATTACATTAATCCCCAGTTTTTGAGTCTGTTTTGTCCATTATGGTAATTGGTGAGTGATCTCCCAGTCCTTATCTTAACCCTTGAATTCTTTTTTGAAGTACTTTCTCCCCCTTTTCCTTTGAGGAGAGAGAGTGAGAGAGAAGCTGTCCATAAGGGTGAAACCATGGTCCCATTGCAAACTGGATCCTTAATGTCTTAAGCTAATTCCAATAGAAACTGATGTTTTCAGAAAGTCTAATACTACAGTCTCAGTTCATTTTTATTTCACATATCTTTAGGTGAGAAAAGAGTCTATGTGATGCTGCACTCTTTGCCCCCAGAGCTATCCTGGTCATTAATGCTCAAGGCCTAATGCATGCAGTGAAGTGCAAAAGACTTTGTTTTTGGAACTAATAGCAATAATAACTAATAACAAGATTGAACCAGAGACAGATAACCATCACCATATTATCTCAAATCTGGTGCTCAGACACCTGATAACAGGTATCTGGTTCAACAGAACTAATTCTAAGTTGTATGACTATAAGTCAATCATCTTACCCCATAAATAGCAAAGAAAGAACCCCTTGGAGCGTTCTTCCTGCTAGCAGGAGGCTGCCCACCAGAACCTCCCCTTGAGAAGGGATACCTCTCGAGATCACTTAGCACATGCACGGAGGTTCACCCAGAAGGTGATGGTGCCTTGCCAACAGATCTTAGTAAGTGATTTATTGTTTTTAAACTGTACTGTCTTCACTAAGATTTGAGCTTAGATTCATTATGCACTCCCTACCCTCTGTGTAGAAAATAGTCAAGGATGTCTAGTCATTTCAAATCTTGTTAAGTTGCTGTTATCGTTGTTCAAATAGCATCTTGTATCTATTTATATAAATAAAGACATATTTCTACTTTACTCTTACAAGTGCTTTAGTCTTCTTCCATGACAGACTGCCAGCATACATCATTTAATGTATTAAACAACTATCTATTGGCTAATTGATACAACAGTTGGGATTAAACTGTGTGATGACACGCTTACCATCTCTGACAAGGCACTTAAGTAATTGGCCTGGCAGCCATTGAACACCTAGGGAACAGTTGTCCTCTACAGCTTCTTGAAAGGACAATTCATTACTGCAGAGCTGTCATCCACTACCACCATCATCAACAGTGAAAACACCATGACTCAACTAAATAACCCAGTACTTCCTTCTAGTCTCCAGATAGACCAACAAGTCTGATTATTGTTCCTCAGGGGGTGGAGAGATTGGGAAGTTTTGTTTGTTTTCCTCTTTCTTTTTCCTGAAGGATCTTTCCATGCTAATGTTTCCTACCTTGAACATTCAAATTTTTCCAATCTGGACTCACTTGTCCTAGCTCTATCTTTGATTTTCCTTTCTTATCTCTCTGCAGGCATCCTTATCTGTACCTGAATTAAAGTCATGCAGCTATACCTTATCAGCTGGGTCTTTGATCCTTGGAAGACAGGCATCTAAACTCTTCAGAGTAGTGGAGAGTGTACAGTAAACAACTACAGGGTGTCTAATCCCAGAGGTTCATACAGCTTATAAACTATAACTCTACAATTTGAAAACTTTGGTTGAAAGGTCCCCAGGTAGTTAACTTTTAAAACCTGCCCTTATATGGACAACTCGACTCCTAGAACTCTGCTAGACAGCATAAACACATTTCCATTGTCCTTTTCAATTTGCAAACACATCTGGTACATCCACAGAAGAATATCGAATATGACAGCACACTGCACCACTTGAGAGTAAAAAACTGAAATTGCAGGGAAATGTACAGAATCTCCAGTGTCACTTGGCATCTTTGTTTGAACAACTGAATCAAATTCTACAATATGGGATTCATCTCACCTGCTTTTAAGTATCAACAATGTTGATATTCATATCAGAGTTGTCGTTTGAGATACACATTTAGAATAACAGTTCTCTGACTGCCATTGGGTATCTACCTCAAAGTAAGAAGAATTATGTACAAATTTTGCCTTTTTTTTTCTTATGTTTCTGCTTAAGAGATGTTAGAAGGCCAGCTCAAATATAGATGCTGATGCTGTGAATTTCTAAATTAAGTTAAATTAACTAAGCTGCCACATGTTCTATTGCAATGTAGAAAGAAGAGAGAAAGCTCTGTCTATTCTCTCGGAGAAGATTTGCTGAATAAAAGAGAAATAAAATCATAGAATCATAGACTGGCTTGGGTTGAAAGAGACGTTAAAGATCACCCAGTTCCAACTCCCAGCTATGGACTGGTAGCCCACCAGATCAGGCTGTCCAGGGCTCCATCCAATCTGGCCTTGAGCACCTCCAAGTTTGGGGCAACCACAGATTCTGTGGGCAGCCTGTGCTAGGTCCTCACCACTCTCATAGTGAAGAAGTTCTCCCAACCATCTAACCTAATTCTCCCCTCTTTCACTTTGAAACCTTTCCCCTTGTCCTATCACTATCAGGCAGTGTAACTATCCCTCTTGTTAAAAGCTCTAAGCTCTTTTCAAAACTTGAAGGCCACAACGAGGTCTCCCTGGAGCCTTCTCCAAGCTGAACAGGACCAACTCCCTCAACCTTTCTTCGTAAGAGAGCTGCTCAGCCTCCGGTCATCTTCACCTGGAATTAATGTGTCAGGACTATAGATACAGTGGGTGAAAAAAAAAAAAAAAAAAAAAAAAAAAAGAGGATAAATTACCTTTCCTATTGTCCTATTTATAAATTATATTTAAAAATATCCAAATTTTCTGTTTTCTTTCAGCATAATTTCTATGGTTACTTCTGATAGGTAGATAATATGGTAGCTATTCATTTAGGTTTTTAATATCAGGAATTATAATTGTCTTATAGTTTTTGTCTTATATTTCTGTCTTCTCATTGGTTGAGGTTAAGATTTCTGATGGGAAAAATCTTAAAAAAAACCCAGTAATCAATAATGTCTCGTGGTATCTGCATAATGTTTGTTACCTAGAGAAACAACATATCACACACAGAAATTTAGCACAAGAAATGGGAAAATATCTGTGATAATAAGTTAAATTTTGTTAAGAGATTCACTTTAAATTAACTATCGGAAAAATGCTAATTGCACAATTCTTATAAATTTTGCAAGATAACTGCAATTAATTATATTCATCTTCCTATAAGGTGAATTGAGAATTGGCTGACTGGCAGAGCTCAGAGTACATTGATGTGACTATGATAACCAGACTATTATAGACTCTGATAAATACCTTTGTACTCAAAACTGCACAGTGATCCTGTACAGAAATCACCTGATTGGTAGAAATTCATGAAATGAGGTAATCACAAAATGCATGCAGTTAATTACGATATTTGGCACAAATTTAATCAACTGCTCACACTGAATCTAAAGATTCTAATGGATAATCTGAGGGATTTATCACCTCACCTGGCATACTGTGAACACTGCCTAATGCAGCCCAGGCTGCTGCTGACATTCTCAGTTGTGGGGTTACATTACTTGCTCATTGTCAATTTGTAGTCCACTGGGATGCTGAGGTCCTCGTCTTTAGAGCTACTTCTCAGATTTTTGGTACCAGTCTGTCTTGGGCCATAGGGTTATTTCTCCCTAGATACCAGGCTTGCTTCTTCTCATTGTTGAACTTAATGTCATTCTTTTTGTCTGAATTCTCCAGGTTGTCCATGTTTTCTGAAAGGCATTACAACCATATGGTGTATCACTCATTCTTCTCAATTTTGTATAATTTGCAACCCTGCTGAAAGTGCACGTTTTTTCCCATCTTCCAGGTCACTAGTGAAGATGTCAAACAGATGGCACCAGTGTCTAGCCCTGAGATACACAGGCAGTGACTGGTCTCCAGTTGATCTTTCTGCCCTTCAAACCCAGCAATGATGCAATTTCAGTCCAGCTCACTGCTTTTTTATTTAGTCTGCACCTCATCTGTTTGTCTATGAGGATATTGTGGGAGTAGGTGTTGAAAGCCTTGATAAAGAACATCATCTGCTCTCCTCTGATCCATCCATGTAATTATTGTAGAAGGCTTTCGATGTAGATCCTTGTTGACTATTCCCAGTCACACCCCTGTCATTCATGAATTTGGAAATAATTTCCAAGATTATTTGTTCCATCACATTTCCAGGGATCTAAGTGAGTCTGATCTGCCTGCAGTTACCAAGAATGCCATTTTGTCTTTCTTGAGGACGCAAGCAATTTTTGTTTTCTTCCAGTCATTTACTGGAAGTTCAAGCTAAAATGATGAGTTTTATGTATAATGACTAAACACCAGTCTGTGTTCAAAAATAAATCCGTGTCACAAAGATGGAATGGGACCTGGGCAAAGTCTCAAGCCATCTGCAGTCATTGCGCATCAATCTCATTGCTATCACTGCTCATTATAAAGCATATGGTTAAAGCAAGTCAGGGCAGGGAGAACAAAGTTCAACACAAAAAGTCTGTAGGGTTAATACCTGAAGATGAAGACTGGCATGTCACCCAGTTCTGCTAATTGCCATCCCCTATTAAAATGCTTAAATAAACCTAGATGGGTATGCAAAGCAAATGGAGACTGAGCTTTACTAGAATCTTTTCAACTGAAAAATCTGTAATTAAAAGAAAACAAAAATTACAAAGAACAGTTCTTAAATAGAGATCAAAATTCATTAATGCTTTCACAGAAAAGTATTACTGAATCTGTAAAGGGGTGTTCAGTCTTCTCTCTGCATCTTCCTTCTGTTCTCTTCATTTTAGAACAGAAAAGTTCAGTCTCTGAATCAACAACACACTCCTGTGTTCTTGAAAATGTTCATTTATAGCCCATGCATGTTTAATTGTTGCAATTAATTAAGTAGTTTCTGCTACTGTAACAGAGATTACGATTTAAAGTGGCAAAATAACCTGCTAACGCACTTCTTATCATGGAAGACAATTGCAGATGAACAAGGAAGTTTCTTCTGGAAATGTTAAAGTGTAAATTTGCACATACTTTTCAAGGTTATCACCATAAGCAGTCATCTCACTTTGCACTTTGCATCTCACTGCACAGAAATAGATTTGAGCAGTTGAACCTGGAAAAAAAAAATCCTATAATATGACTTTTAAATCTGCTGGGTATCCATTATTTTCCCTTGATATCCAACACAATTCCTCTGAAAATGAGGCTTTTTGTAGTAAGCCCTCTGAATCAGAAAGCAGAAGCAGTATTTATCTCCCCAGATATTAAGAAGCATATATACAGGCTCATAAAATCATAGAATCGTTAAAATTGGAAAATACCATAAAGTCATCTAGTCCAAATGTCAACCCACCCCCATCATGCCTACTGACCATGTCCCTCAGTGTAACATCTCTGCAGTTCTTACATACATCCAGGGATGGTGACTCCACCAGCTCCCTGGATAATGAATGCCAGTGCTTCACCACTCTTTCTGAGAAGAAATTCTTCCAAATATCCAACCTGAACCTCCTCTGGCTCAACTTCAGGCTATTACTTCTCATCCTATCACTGCTACTTGGGAGAAGAGGCCAACACCCACTTGCCACAACCTCCTTTAAGCAAGCTGTAGAGAACTATAAGGTGTCCTGAGTCTCCTCTTCTCCAGACTGAGCAAGCTCAGTTTTCTCGTCTGTTCTCAATAGGATTTGTGCTCCAGACCCTGGACAGTTGTCTATGCAAAGTGATTTAGTCACATTAGAGGACCCTTGGTATCCAAGACTTCTACATAAGATAGCAGAAGTGCTGTGGGTGTTAGAAGAGATTCACGATCTACTAGATGTATAGAAGAAGGAAAAGAAGGACCCCTTTTCACTTCTCAAATGTCAGATGTTTTGGTAACT
Source organism: Perdix hodgsoniae (assembly GCA_035772895.1). Lineage (NCBI taxonomy): Eukaryota > Metazoa > Chordata > Aves > Galliformes > Phasianidae > Perdix > Perdix hodgsoniae. The sequence continues at coordinate 23,319,657 of JAPSGF010000008.1, forward strand.
ATTAAAATAAATACCAAAACAAAGAAGATCCTCCCCTTCAGGAGATTGAACTATTTATTCATGGAACTGTAGAAACATAGAATCACCAAAACTGGAGAAGACCTCTAAGATCATCCAGTCCAACTGTCCAATTCTCACTACATAATTAACTTTTGGACAGATAAATTCTTCTAAATCCACTCAGTAAGTTATTTAGGACTTGGATCAGTTTCCCTAAGATAGTTGCTTTTTGTTGACATATCCCAAGATATCCTTGCTGGTCTCTACCTGTTATTCCAGAAAGATAAGGTATTCCTCAGACCTCATCTGCCATTCCCATGTAGCTGACTCATGTACCTTGGAGTGTCACAAATCATACCTATATTCAAGCAATCAAATCTGACCCTTTTACTACTGCAATGGGAAGGTAATGTTTATCTTAGATATATAAAGAATTATTCACTTAGGCATCATAAATCAGCATGATAAATGGAGACAAAATGTACTGCGAGGCTCTGAAAGGTGCTCATGCCCTTGGACTCCTAGGTCTAATCATCTGTCAGAGATCAGAAAATTGTGTGTTACTTATGCAATACTATTCGAAGAGTCAGAAATCTATGCAGAAATAGCATTAAAGTTTCCTAACTTCCAAGGCTCTGTTAAAATATTCAGCAGTATTTGACACTGACCAAACACGCTACTCATTAATGACCTACATAAAGAAGATTTCTATTGATTTCTGCTATAGGTCTGACTCACTATGAGCTATTCCTTCAAATATAAATACTTGTGTTGTACCTTCAAAGATCCATGAGGCAGCTTGGGAAATGTTCTATGTGGTATGATGACTACCTCTTCTTCTGTAGATCAATAATAGAGATTTGCTCTTACAGGAGTAAAGAGCTCTGTTCTTACTGATGTAATTACACCATGATAATCCACCCTCTCGAGCTATTATAAAAATGAACTTAACAGTGTTGCCTAAATGACATTTGAATATGATGCAGCTGGCTGAATCATATTATTATAGGCACACTTTTATTCCCAGAAAAATAATTCCAATCATTCTTCTCCATTCCTGTAACTATAATGAAAAAGTAACTGTGAAATACCAGAAAGCATAGCAAAGAAAAGAAAAACTTCTGAGAAGTCCTTTGTTTCTAGAAAACTGGATGATTGCATTTTGCATTCATTAAACACCTTTTTTTTTTTTTTTTTTCCCTTTCTTAGGCAAAGTTTTTGAATGTAGCGTATTAACATTGTTATAAAATTCTCTTCCTTTAATCAGGTCCAAATCCAGATTATTAATGGAGAAATTCACTGCTAGTGTCCAAGTCATTGCAAAAGCAAGCATTCCAAAAGTAAAATTAAAAAAAAAAAGAATGACTTCTAAGAGTGACAGCTTGGAAAGATTTATATCAAACTAATTTTTAATTAGAAAAATAGTCCAAACAACATACTGATGTGTCCACCTTTTAACTTGTTGAGCTGGATGTATCTATGCTTGCCCCTGAAAGAAAGCATCAAGAATATCTTGATGACTAGACAGAACCCGTTCAGGATGCTGCTAAAGCTCATGCCCCTGAAATTGTTTTTCTCCATGTTTTCTGCCTGTTTAGATGAGATGACACATTGCAGTACACCCAGACAGGCTGTCTGCCAGCACCCTACAGAAAGCCCAGAAGGCAGCTATGTGGACAGGATGACAGTGGCAGGTGTAATACACCATCTGCACAGCCATCTGGAGACCACTCTGCCTCAGTATACAGACGTTACACCATGGCCTCCTTCTCCTTCTACCGACACAAGAGGGAATTTCAAACAACTCTATCTAAGTTACCATCCACCCGCCTTCCATGAAGATTTCATTAGTGAAAGAATAATCAGGGTCCTGACCTAAGAGAGAAGGGCACTCAGCAATTGCTGGAGTTCTTATTTTTTCCTGCTAGAGGCAGCAGCAGGAAAATAAAACCTAACTAACAGAAAGTATTTATCAAGGCTATTAATAAATATTTAAAAATACTTTATTTCTCATAAAGACACTGGCACATGACATCAACAAAACCTCCAAACACATACTCAACTAAATTGGCAAATCTCAATGCTGGCCTCTGCATTGCAGTTTCTACTAGTGAAATAAACTACAGAAGAAAAAAAAAATCTAAATTTTTTATCAATATAACAACAACTACGCAAAGACCTTTTGTCACTTTGGCCAAAGATCACACCTCATTATGCAGTTATTTCTACAGCAGTTGAAGCGGGAGGTTGCAATGCAGATATACACATAAACAGGCAAACAACAGATGTTTTAAGAGACTTAAGATATTGAGCATCTTCAGTCTGTATTGAATAAAAAGATTTAACCAATCCTTATGATGCTCCTCTTATTCATCAAAGTGTATAAGCATGTGCATAATATAAGTGGCTAACATCCAGTGAAAATAGTAAGTGTTAGGTAAGTACTTAAAGACATTATTTTAGGAAGAATGATTTACTCATGCTCTTAAGGGCTTTACTGTGTCAGAGCTATTGGTCAATTCAGAATTGACAATTCCATCTACTACCAGCATTAAAACTGTCAGGCAAAACTTTCACTCAGGTTAGAACAGCTTGTGAAAACTTAACCAGAAAGAGGACTTTTTTATGAGATCAGTCCTTGCATTTCTTTCACAGTTGTTTTTTGTTTGTTTTTTTTTTTTTTATTTTTTTTTTTTTTTTTTTTGGTCACAATTGCTAGTTATACTGAAGTCAGGAAATTAAAAGCTAGGAATTTCTATTAGGTTAAATGAAAACAAACAAACAACAACAAAAAAAAATCAACTATTTTGTTCTGTGATAAAATTCAAGGGAATGGCATGAAACTATATCAGCAAAGAGTCAAATTAGACTCTCAGAGAGTGAAATTAGTCATATTAAGAAACAGTTCTTCACCAGAGGGCAGTGGGCATGACCCTGAGCTGTGGGAGCACTGGCTCCCAGACATGGGATTTAGATTTTGGGCTGTCCTGCATAGAGCCAGAAGGCAGACTCCATGATCCTTGAGGATCCCTTCCAGTTTGGGATATTCTGTGATTTACTGATTCTAATTAGTTTATCCATATGCAAATGTTACTGTTATAGTGTACGGCTCTGGAAATTTAATGGCTTAATCAGTGTATCAGAAGACTAACAACCTCTCCTGATAGTTTTCTCAAAAATGCTATTAATGTTATAACCAGAAGGATAAATAAGCTTTATCTTCTGAGCTCATATAAAAATTTAAGTAAAGAGAAGCACAGGAGAACAATTATATTTGCTCTACACAGGGGGGATCAAGGACTACACCAGGGCTCCCTTGAAATAAATTATGTTTGCTCTTTTTACCACTTTTGATATTTCCATGTGCCTGTCTGTTTTTAACATCTTACTCAGCCTCTATAAATTTGTTAAAACAAGACTCTGTCACACATTCAGTGAGTCACAGCTGAGAAATAAAAGTAATCCCTCAGCAGGATAAATGCAGTTGAGTTGGAGACCAGGGGAAAAAGTGTATTGGTTTTTAAAATTGATGGTGATGCACTTAAACATTTCTTATCTAGCCTGTTTTGTTTTGAAACTGTCAGAAAACATTCACTGGTTGTTTTGTAAGCAAAACAACTCTTTCCTCAGGCTATAAAATTGTACTTTGGACAAGAGAGGTGCTTTGCTAATCATGATTAAAAGAGTCTGTGAACTCAGGGGAATCATTAGTTCAAATCGAGCTCTCAGGCTACATTTTCACCTGAGGAGGTACAAAATCTCTGTTGAGATGATTGCATGAACCACCTCCCCACTAAGACAGACACAGGCAAGAACTGTGTTATCCTCTTACAAGAACAAATACAGAGCTCAGATATGAGCATCTATTTTACATGTTTATTTTCCTGTTTATGGTTAATCCCACAGAATCCTTCCAAATACCTGCCTTAACCTCTAAACGTATTCACTCCTGTTATCTCATTTTCAGGTATTTATTACACTTGAGATTATCTGTGTGTAAATCACAAATAGTCATAAACATTGCATTTCTTTGCAAAACTTCCTGCTGGGGAAAATACAGATTCACAAATTTGTCCAAGGACAGCTTTGAAGAGGAGGTTGGGTGAGACGGTGAGATTGAGCACTGGCACATAGCGCAGTCCATGTGAAGGCACAGAGCTGCGTGATTATTCAGACAATATTCTCATTAACTTCAATGGGAGTGCTGTTTGAACAAAGTCTGTGAGGTCAGGTCTTAGAACTGGAATTAATTAGTTGTGCCGTATTGTCTAGCCAAAGAAGGTTTGATGATTTGTATTCCAGACTTGACCCTCCAGGAAGTTGTTTTTCTTTTCTCTCTCTCTCTATTTTTACTATCTCTTGCTATCATTTGAAAGTCTTTTTGAGCATATTTTACATAGGCTACACTAAGCTGGTCTTCTTCAAAATCTCTCTTCTGAATTTTTCACTTTAAATCCTAGATCTCATAATTTCTTTCATTCCCCAGTGTCTCCCACATGTTCAGCCTCACCAGATCTTCCTATATCTGCTTCCTCTGTTGCAGTATTGTGTCAATCTCGTATTTTCATTTTTCTATGCACCATCCATAGGAATACATACTAAGGGAAATTACAGTTTCTCCCAGTTTTACATCCTCTGTTGTAGTGGCAAGATATACTTCTGTAAAACATTGACTTTGAAACATAACAATAATTGTATGTGTCTTTATAGTAATGAATTATGAAACAAAGGGTAGATTTTCACGACAGTACATCTGACAAGGCTTGAAAATCATATGACTCAGCAGAATAATTATAAAACTTACATAACAATTATATTTGGTAACTTTCATAAGAAAATCATAAGCCCATTAAGAAACTCCCAGTCCTTCTTGAATCTGTTTTGTCACTCTCTTTGAGTATGTGGCTATTATTGCATAATATACCCCTTCCAGCTGGAGCTCCTGATATAACTGTTCTTCTTTAATTTGGCCTTTTTCAAAACAACAGCTTCAGTGGGTCATATTACATATATTTACCTTTTTTCACATTTTTAGGAGCTTTTGTCAGAAACCTTTGCTCAAATACAAGCAAATTTATGCTCTTGGTATTGCTAATGTAGGTAAGTGACAGATCTGAGATTTGGATTCTCATTTCCTTGGAAGGGATTAATCTTATGTAACTGTAGGGATGAGATTTAGTGCAAGATATAGACATCTGATGGTAGATGCCTAGAGCTCTAGATGTAAACTTCAACCACCATCAATATAGACACCTACACCTGATCAGATGAATCACTTTCTAGACTCCATTGATTGTATTGAATGGAGATGCAAAATGACTGCCTAAATGCACATACTTAGTACTAATTCTCTACAGGTCCCTGAAAAGAGTTGAGGCAAGGAGGGGGCCGGCCTCTTTTGCCATGTAACTACTTGTAGGACTAGAGGGAATGGCCTCAAGTTGTGCCAGGGGAGGTTCATGTTGGATATTAGGAAAAATTTCTTCTCCTGAAGAGTGATCAGGTGCTGAACAGGTTGCCCAGGTGGGTGGTAGAGTCACAGTCCCTGGAGGTGGTCAAGAAACATTTAGATGTGGTACTAAGGGGCATAGTTTAGTGAGGAAATATTGGTGGTAGGTGGATGATTGGACTGATTGACCTTGGCAGTGTTTTCCAACCTTAATGATTCATTAATTATATTAATATTGCGACTAAGATCACAGTACTTGATGCTTGTACCAGGCAGTCACCTTCACTCTGCTGCAATATTTCAGCAAATATATCCTGCCCTTCTCCAGGTCTTGTTTTTCTGGCATTGGTGCTCTACTGCTTGGGGATGTTCAGGTCAGAGCAAGGCATAAGCAAAACTACTGATGGTTTAAGATTTCTCACTAGCAAAGGCAAAAATTTTGTCAAACTTTGACAAATAACTTTGTCTCCACAAAGATGAAGACATAAAATTGCTAATATGCATCTCTTCCTACTCTCCTCTCTTTTATCTCTCTGCCCTTTGTTGGTATGGTCCTCCACCAGTCAAGAAAGTAAGGCCAGGGAAGGCACTGGCATACTGGATAGACAGATAGTAGGGCCATGATTATCTATAACTGCAGCTCACTTTCCTCTTTTACTTCAGAAAAGACATCACGTGGAGGTGCCACTGAGTTTGCTGCTGCAATTAATCTTCCTTCTCCCTAGTTTTTTGAAAAGTCTTATTATAAACTATTTATTCAACAAAAACATTAGCTTAGGGGCATAGAACTGGAATCTTTTATCTATTCAAATACCAACCATTTAACAGAAAATCAGAATAAATTGTGTCTTTGTTTCACCCCTCTCTCTTTACTCAGATACAGTCTCAAAGAACTGGAGTTCCTCTGAAGCAGTCACCCACTTTTGAACTCAAGTCTATTCTTCATCATACTAAACATTTCTGAAATGCTGCTTAATCCCCATCTCTTACCAAAATTCCCAGCATCTTTCCTACAGACAAATCACAGGCTTAGGAGATCTTCAGTGTCTGGAGTTAATCTTGCAGATATCTGATGTCTGGAGTCTGTCTGAAGTATGGACACAAAAATATGCTCCCTGTTGCAGCGCCTGTTTGACCCCTTTGTTGTCTGATCTGTATCCTTGGCCTTCAATATAGTGACTTAAATATAACAGGTGCACGAGAGCTCCTGTAAAACAGGCTCAAGCTTCAATTTAAGGAAAGGGAAAAACCTTACGAATTGCAAGCCTGAGCATTATGTGCTTTGTACTGCAAAGCGATTTCAGTGTGTGTTATGTCAATTTAATACGGAGTGTGAGCCACTAAGGAACTCTAAAATCCCCAGTCTGTTTAGGGAGAAGCTGCATGTAGGACCAAATACTGTTATTTTTGTCCCGTCCAGACTAGGACTGATATGATATTGCAGTGTACCAAAATTTGGTGAGCTGTTCTCCTGAGGTGTTATATGACAAATATTAAATTGACATTTTTAGAATTTGCTATATTCCCTGTATTTTTCAATACTATTTACATTGTAATTATACCAGGGAGGCTCAGTGACTTGTATTTATTATCCATAGTAAAGCTACTTTAGAATGAGACCTTTAGAACCATGCATTCACTTGGCCATTTGAGGGGCTACACAGTATTATTTAGATATTTTTCTTCCCTTTTAAGACAAAAGATTAATTTGATCAGTCTTCCAAGGATTGACTTCCGTGTTGTGGGCGATAATCACCTTTGATTATTTTAATGTAGATGTAATATCCATAAAGTACTAATGCCAAGAAGTAACAGCAAACATTAGAGATGCAGACTAAAGGTTTTTGTTGTCTTGTGGTGTCTGAACTAACAGTATAGAATAATTAACAACAAATGGATAGAAGCCGACTTTGAAGACTGAAGTTTGAACAGTGCTACCTGCTGAAGTTTTGATTATATGACAGAAAAATTCTTATTAAAAAAAAAAAGCATAAGTTACTACATTTATGCTGCTTTTCTTTTGTTTTAACACATTCTCATACTTTTCAGCTGCAATCTACACGTTTTTGTTATGTTTCCCTGCTGATATTTTAGATTTTCAAAGAAGATTTCTTTCTCCTGATCTTATTTATAACATTTTATACCAGAACATTCATGCTGGTCTGGTTTTATTTCCATATTTATTAGCAAACAATCTTTATGGACAACATACTTTTCCTCTAAAAATCTCTCTCTCCTTCTCATCCCTTTTCATTGTATTCAGTAAATTTGAAGTGCTCTCACTGTATAATATTCTTATCAAACTTAATGTTTTTTCACAGTACCACACTTCCTACTGACTTTTTTTCTATGGCTATTTCATGGTCTGTTTGTTCCTTCTTGTTATTGGGTAGTTTTTCGTATGGTCTTGTTTATTTTCTGAAGAAGCATCCAAGTTTTAACAGCCACTGTTTACACAGTTACAAGGCTGTGCAGTTAAACTGTGCAGGACAATATGCACACAAATAGGCCAAAAATACTTCAGTGATATGTTTCTGATAAATATGATAAAGCCTTCTAAATATCTATCTATCTAAATATCTAAGTATCTATCATATCTATATGATAAATACTTCTAAAACATCACATTACACATCACATTACATACACACTTTTTTTCATATTTTTTCTTATTAATTCTCCTAGGATTGAGGGATGCTCACCTTATGCTGATGCATTTTCCTGATCTTCCTGCAAGTGAAGAAAGCAAACACAGAGAGCAGAGGAAACAAACTTAACAGAAATTCTTTTATTAGGAACCCAGGATTTCTGAATGACATCAAACTTTTCATATATCGAAGTGGGAATCCGCTCTGTAGTTTGACAAAATTATTATTAATTTACTATTGGAACAGTGGTATCAGAGGTGATTCTAACAGATGTTTAGAAAGCACAGTTCAAAATAAGAGGCTGTACAATCATATTCATACAGATGACTCAAATTGACGGGAAGATTTACCATGCAAGGAACATTTAGCACTTCAGCCATGACATATTACTTTGGTCCTATTTTCAAGACAACTTTAGACACTGAGCCCACATAGCAATGTAGAAGTATGAATAAATCAATAAATGGCAGAGAAGCCCACACAAGATTATTTTAATAATCCCTTCTTGCCATGATTTCTTCCACATGCCTTCATAATGATCTTTCCATCCATCAGGCTAAGAAATCCATCTGTAAGTAGAAATATTGAGCAGAATAACTAGAAATTACTTTTGCTATATCCTTCTGAGCTTTCAAAGTTACAACACATTTTCTGTCTCATTATGTTTTCTGCCTCCCTTACCATATAAGCATGTTGCCCTTAAAACCATAACATCATGCTCTCCTAGAGTGCATGCCTGCTGTTATTCTATCAACTCTCTAAAGCTCCTGGTATTTGCATATGCAAATTCTAGCCACAATGTAATTTACCATTGATGGACGTATTCCTGCTGTTAATATCCACAGAAATCTCGATTTGTATCTGTTGTTTTATCTATTACCTCCGTTCTACCATAAGTCTCCAGCCATATTCATTAGATTCAATTAGTGACATTCTGCCCTGCAAGAATCTGTCAATATGAAATAGGCACAGTAAGGCTCAGAAAATTGTCAAAATACTTTTATTTCTTTCATGGCATCAGATGACTGAAACCACAGTAGACTAAGATCATCAGCTTTCAGATACTTTATAAATCATTCTACAAAATTCAGTAGAATAAATAATTATGTGCAGTTTAAATAAATAAAGCCTATATAATAAACAAAAAATATAAGAGCAATGTGGCAGATCCTAACAGAGCAATCTGTGCTCTCAGGATGCACATCTATTCCTCTACTTCAAATCAGGATGGCTGATAACTGAACTCCTGGGTTGTGTCAAGAGAAGTGTGGCCAGCAGGTTCAGGGAGGTGATTCTGCCCCTTTCCTCTGCTCTTGTGAGATCCTACCTGGAATACTGTGTCCAGTTCTGGGGCGCCCAGCACAAGAAGGACATGGAGCTGTTGGAGCAGGTCCAAAGGAGAGCCATGACAATAATCAGAGGGCTGGGATTCATTCAGGAACTGGAGCTTACCAGCCTGGAGAAGAAAGGCTCCAAGGAGACCATATATCAGTCTTGCAGAACCTGAAGGAGGCCTCCAGGAAAGCTGGGGAAGGACTTTCTTTAAGAGCAGGTAGCAACGGGATGAAGGGAAATGGTTTTAAACTGGAAGAGGGTCAATTTAGACTAGATATTGGGAAGAAATTTTTACTATGAGGGTGGTGAGACACTGGAACAGGTTGCCCAGAGAGATTGTGAATGCCCACTCCCTGGAAGCATTTAAGGCCAGGCTGGATGGGGCTGTGAGCAACCTGGTGTAGAGGGAGGTGTCCCTGCCTATAGCAGGGGGGTGGAACTATATGATCTTAAAGGTCCCCTCTACCCAAAGCCATTCTGTGATTCTATGATTCTAGGAAACTTATGTTTAATGTACTTCACCACTAATTCACTTTGAAAATAAACTGTTAATTTTTTAAGTGTTTATTCTGTGATAGATTTTCTGGAAGATTTTAATATTCTCATCCTTCCCCTTCTCTATCTTTTTCAATATTTCCATTCTTTTAATCTCACATGATCCCTATTTATAACTTCAGATGCTTCTTCTCCCATAGATCTCAGCCTCTGGTCAATTTCAAAGAATGAAGTTTTATTGTTATTAATTACTTCTGGATAAAATTCTGTTAAGACATGGCAGAATATTGCTGCTTGTTTTCTGATTTCCTTCAGACTATTACTTGAACAAATTAAGATCATCTTGAATTTAATCTTGTCCTCTTACATACTTATTACAGTTCCTATAAGCTTGATGTCATCTACAGATTTCATAAGCCTGGTCTTGCTTTGATGTTACAATTTTTGTCATTAATAAATCTAAGGGAAGGGAAATATTCTTGCAGTTGTACAAAAAGCAAGTGATAACTTCACCTAGTCAGAGTGCCACTTCACACACTTCTCCAAGAATACTTTTACTTTTGATAATCTCCCCAGTTTGCTTACAAGATGTAGGGTAAGACAATGTCAAAAGACAGCGAAAACAAGATGTATAATTATTGCTTCTTCTTTGTCTACGAAACCTTTTATTCTTTCATAAAGAAAATTACATTGGACAAGAAATCTCCTTGACAAATTCACCCTTGCTGCCATTCTCCTTGTTATCTTTTTTTTTCTAGGATATGAGGAGAAGTTGACTTGTCTATAAATTTACAGTTCATTTTTCCCCCCTTCATACAATTACATATTCAGATTTCTCCTTTCCAGTCCAGCAATATTTCACGTGTCTTCTGCATGTTAGTCAAGACAACTGCCAGTGTTTCTAAGATTGCTTCAGACTGCACTCAGATCAGGATTAGAAGGCCAAGACAAACTGAAAACATACAATATACCAAAATATCATCAAACATGATTTACTTTTTATTCTAGGTTGAGCTGTTACTCATTGTTGCTAACTATGAGTTTGCTATGTCTCATAAGTAACACTGATAATTAATGTTTTTCCTTGTATCACTGAATGCTATCTTTTTCTTTGTTTGTTTGTTTGTTTTTTACCTTTGCAAATGATCTTCTGTATCATTTCCGTATATTTATCGGAATCTCATGGGATGAAATTCATGAACCATAGAAGGAAAGATAGAGATAGCAAACTTTAGTAAACCACTTTTATTCTATCCCTGAGGGATCCTTCTTTTCACAGTAAAGACTTCTTGCAGGTAAAAATCCAGCCCTTCATTATCTACCCAGCTGAGTCAAGTCTGTGTAGTTACAGAAATTCCTGCCACGGCACCAACCACTTTGGAGCTGCAGCTCCCCAAAGCACTTGGCATCAACAAATGAAAACAGCTACAGCCTGCTGAAAACAGCATGTTCAGTTTTGCATTCAGTGTGTAAACTGTAAGCTGGTTTCAACCATATTTTGTTACCCTTTGAAATGTTTCCTCAATAGTAGGTTGCACCATCTGCTGCACTGTTTGCCTGCATGTTTTGCTTGTTAAACTGCTCCCCCAGCAGCACACAAAAGAAGAGAAACAGCAATGATGCCTTTCAGGAAGATCTCTCTCTCTCCTCCGCCTATCTCCTCCCCCCAGTCTTGCACTGCTCATGGCAGATGTCGAGTACAGGGAGAAAATCACTTCAAAGTTTACCAAGGAGAATCAGTGTGCCACAACCAACCCTGAGCACCCATTTAAACATGGAAGAACATCCAGTGTTGGTCACACTCCAATAAACTTCCTTTTCTCAAAAGACGTACAGATAGAACAATACTTACACCAACTAAAAACTCTTTCTTCTGGTTTAATGCTGGCATATTGTCACAACAGGAAGAATACCCTATCATGATGCAGGTAATGAAGCAGGGCTGTTCTTTCCTCTCTGTCTTTCACCCTTAGCATGTAAAGGAAACGTTATATCAGATTTTCTTCCTTCCTTCTTGTGTGTATTAAACTTGACCAAACAACCTGCAATGATTTTACATGAAATAATCTCTGAAATGTTTTGACAAATCCTTGTGCCATGCTATATAATCTCAAATTATTCACTTCATGAACTGGATGAATGATGAGAGGAAAGGCAAACCCAGTGAATAATGCATTTAAATGTTACTGCAGAATGCTGTGAATAAATTACACAACCTGCATTATTCAACCAGCTCAGTTCTGAGAAACACTGTTTACTCGTTTGTTTAAACAACAGGGACCAGTGAGGAGCTGAACACATTTGATGGGAATGTTTTTTCAGGAAGTTCATTTGCCTTGAAAGAGCAAGGCCTCTGTCCAAACTCCTATCAACAAACTACATTCCTACAGTAATATAAGGCCTGAATATCCTATAGAGAGAAATAAACATTTACCTTGTGCCAGCTTCTGCCCAAGGCTCATGCTTATCACACATCACCAGAGGATTGATGCGTTATATTGATATGACCCTCCCATTCCCCTCTATAGCTGGTAGCAGAAAACATTTCACGTCCTCGCTTTTCATTGAATTCTTGGATAAGATATTGTCATAAACACAGCCAAAATTATTAGCCTTCTATTTAGTTTTGGATTTGAACTGAAGTATATCAATTTTAAAAAACTTAGCAAGGTCACCAAAGTTGATGCTTGATCTAAAATATCAATAATATTTTTTCTGAAATAAGATTATATCTGACAGATGAAGGAGAAAGGTCCATGGATGAGCTAGTCATCCATGGTGCTCTTTGTAATAAACATAGAAAAGTGGGCATTTCTAGAGTGAAATTAGTTTCATTCTGAGTAGACATTCTAAACAAATCACATTAATCTTATTCAGAAATGTTCATTGTTCTCCTTTGGTTGTAAGAGGAGGCTGAGGGAGCTGCCTCATGCAGTAAGTGTGTGGACACCTCAGCTTTAGCAAGGTGAATCCCTCCAACAAACTTGGCTGCCTGCAGAGACAGGTATAGGATCCATAAAATATGTGTCGTATAATGTGAGAGCATATGCCACACTGGCTGGTTCTAAAGTTCCCTGAGTTTCTCTGGGAAATCTCTCTTCTGAGTCCAATATGGTGAACCAGACACCAAGAGAAGATCCAAACTTTTGAAGTTTATTTCCTCTTCTACTAGGTTTTCCAGGTGGCTGAGCCCAGACCAAATATTTATAGAACTAAATTTTTCTCTTCTCCATGGGAGGGAAACTGTAAAAGAACAGACCCTAATTTGTTTTTTGCAGAGGGCTGGAAATAACAGCAAACTGGTCATTAAAAAGTAACCTTTTTTTTTTTTTTTTTTTTTTTCTTTCTTTCTTTCTTTCTTTCTTGGCAGATGCAAATAAATTTTGCAAGGACTAATCTGAACCCACAGGTTTCTTTCTCATAAGATAGTTAGCAGGTGAGTAAGGCTGTTTCAGGAAATGTGCTCTGCCTCTACCACCAGAAGTCTTTCTTGGATTATTATTTGTAAAATTGGGTAGGTCCCAAGAGTCCTCTGACCAGGACTGCACATATTGCATAAACACAGACAAAAACAAAAAAAAAACAAAAAAAAAAACAACAGCAAAACCCTCTTTTAAAAATGTTGGTGACATAGACAAGAGACAAAAAGAAACATCAGTGAAGTATGTTATTTGAAATTCATTGTGAGTGAAAATACATTGTAGCTACATTTATTTTAATAAATGAAATAGTGTCAAAATACATTCCCAGGCACAGTATCTCATTTTATTTACATAGCTGATGATTTTCTGGACAAATGATTTCTGGGCAGCATTCAGCTGGTTGGTGAATTGTATGTGGCCATCCAGCTTGGGAAGAGAAGTTCTGCACATGATAGAAAGATAGGGGAGGGAAGGGGAGGAGAGGGAAAGGATGGAATTGCGGTAGCCTACATTTTATCTCTCACTTTTTTTGCCCACAATACAACTTGAGCATATAGAAAATTAAATTTGATTAAGGTTTGGAGCATTGCTGCAACCCTCAGGGAACACCAGGAGCCTGCTACTTCCAAAGGGACTGGGAGCTGCGAGTCAAGTGTGATAACCATGGAGGGGAGAAGGTGCACAGCTACCCTTAAGGGTCCCAGGGGCCAGGCCCAGGTGTAATAGAAAGTGGCTCAGGTCAGCCTAGATGATCCCAGATGCTTTACAACAATAGGAGACAGGATCAGGCCTGATGAAAGCTTAGAATCACAGAATGGCCAGGGTTGAAAGGGACCTCAAGGATCAGGAATCTTGAACCTTCTGCCACATGCAGGGCCACCAAACTCCACGTTTAATACTAGACCAGGCTGTCCAGGGCCCCATCCTCAGGGCTCTGAGCATAATGTCACCTTTGCTTATGAATAATTGCTCTAGTTGAGGGTGTCAGTGTAGATTACATAAATGTGAAAAATTACCAAACAGATTTTGTATTTTAATGGATGTCTGTGTAGTTAATACACTATTCCTCTTTAGTACAAATTATATATTATCCAGGAACTGGGTATCCCAAATCCGTTGAGATTTAAAGTTTAACATTTTTTAATCGGGAACAGGAAATCTCTTTGAGTATCATGCCATTTCTGAAATTGAGCTTTGATTGTTAAGCCTACTTAGGCAAATTCACAGGTTAAATAGGAAAATGATTTTTTTTTTTTTTCACACTTAGACTTAAGCTGACATAATGAGAAAACTCTGAAATGTTTGAAATGGCACTGTTTTCTTAAAATGTTTCCAAAGAGTTACCAGTGACAATTCTTTGCCAGGTTTCTTAATTTTCTGGAACCATACTGACACCACAGGTGCCATGAAAACAAACATTCAAGGGAAAACAGATATATGAATTTGAGGTATAGGACAAATGTCTGTTGTAATGTCTCACAGAACTTATACACCAACTGCAGTAATGGACAAAGTTCAGATAGCCTGTCCTGCAGGACCTGAACTAACTCATCACTGCTAGAGCCTCACGCTAACATGTTCAAACAGAACAAAGCTTCATGTGTAACGTTACCTCTCCTGTAGTTTCTGACAAAAAGACAGTGCTTTTAAAACTTGTAGCATTGGTCATAAAATCACAGAATAGCCCACATTAGAAGGGACCAACCAGGATCATCAGGTCCAACTCCTGGCTCAGGACCATCCAACATTCAAACCCAAAGTTTGAGAGCAGCGTCCTTTGAACTCCAGCAGCTTTGGACTGTGCCCACTGCCCTGAGCAGCCTGCTCCATACCTACCAACCTTCTGCCCTCTGAAGTTGGTGAAGTTGATATCCCACTTGATATCATAGTCTCAAAGAACCCTGATGATATTTTCTAGCTGTTTCTTCATAGGTAGCAAAAATGTTTTCTAACACTGTACTTTCACATTTTAATAACATACAGAGGAGATCTGTTTTGCTGATTTTAAACCAACAGGAGATAATGAAGATTCTTGCCTGTAGTCAATCAACTGCAGTGGGCGTTTGGCTTTTTTCTTGCTGCTTCTCAGCTGAGTGAGGGATTACAGTACAGCTGAGACATGCTGCTGAGCAGAAACTGCTGAAACCCTGAATGCACATTATGTCTCAAACTCATAGAGAATAATACAATGGATTGGTTTGGAAGGGACCTCAAAGATTATCTAGTTCCAACTCCCTGTCATGGGCAGGGTTGCCAACCAACAGATCAAGCACTAGATCAGGTTGCCCAGGGCCCCATCCAGCCTGGCCCTGTGCTAACTCATGCCAAACTGATGCATAAAACACAAGCATTTGTATTCATGCTAACTTCTTTATCTAAGAACTGGGCCTGGCATATGTCATTGCTTTTTAAGTTCATAGAGGTTTAGCATAAAAAGAAATTTGTTTTTGAAATAGAATGACAATTTAGCTCTCCCTAAAGAACCTTTCACCATGCTGAAGATTGCTGAAGCCCCACCTCTTTGGGAACTGCAGACTGTTTCTTGTCCTTCACTTAGTGTGTTGATAATTACATACCTGTCACCTTACCTACTGCTTTTAGTATGGAACTTGCACATTTTCTGCAACAACCTACCACTTAGTTCTCTTCCACTCCTTAAATTGTGCTGACTGGTAGTTTTTAATTAAGACTTGACAATTGAAATTTGCATTCTAAAAGCCAGCTGAAGTTGCTGGAATTGGATTGTCTCATATGTTATAATGCAGAGCATTCTATTAGCACAAAGTCTATCAAGTGAGCATGTCCTTATCAGGACCCTACTAGTTCCTGGAGACAGTTTATGCAGGAGTTTAATACTGCTTCTCTGAGAGAATTGTGAATTGGTATTTTATGCTTTAATGCTTATTTAATGGAGTATAAGTAAGCATGCTGAGTGATTTCTGTAGCTCTGAGAGGAACATTGTTCTTGTCTGATTCGTTATTCATTCATACTTGCCAGCTTACAAAAATTGCTGTGACAAGATTGACAAACTGCTAACAGTAGTTTTCTTAGTTTCAGGAGTTAGGGAAGAAGTGAACCAAGGAAGGACACAAAGAATGGATTGCTACAATTTTTTAAGAGCTATAGGAGCTATAGTATATTCCTTTTTTTTTTTTTTTTTTTTTTTTTCCCTTTGGTATGATGCTCTGATTCCTGCTAGAAGTTCTTGGCATGGCACACATTCAGCTACACAAATTTTCTTCTCAATCCATCCACTCTTCTTAATCCATTGATTTCAGTAGTTTTATGCTTGAGAGAGGTACAAGTTGTCTCTGAACTCTGAATTAGGTTCCACAAGCTAAAGCTTTAAAAATGCTCCTATCTGTTTCCTGTGAAGAAATGAGGCATATGTACATAAAGCTGAACCTTCAGTTTCTTTAAAGATTATCCATAAAATTTCACTGATAATTAATCACTGAAAGTAGCTACACATCCAACACATCTTGTGTTGCCTTTAAAATTAGTAGTAGCACAAAACAACAGTTATTGCAAAAGACTATATACTACACGAACCTGATTTCAATACTTAATATTCAGGGTATATTCTGCATTAGAATCCACGAGAATTTCTACGTTGCTGCTTTTACAGCACTGCATAATGCTCATAATGCTGTTAGGACTTGTTTATTTCAAAAATGAAAAGTACAGCAGTCCCGTTTATATCTGGTCACGGTAAGAGGATTTCATAGAATCATTTGAGTTGGATGGGACCATTTAGATGACCATTGGTCATCTAGTCCAACTCCCCTGCAATGAAGAGGGACACCTACAGCTACATCAGGGTGCTCAGAGCCCCATCCAGCCTGACCTTGAATGTCTCCAAGGATCTCACAATGCAAAAGTGTTCTAAAGACTATAATTAAAGCAAATTTACTTGTTTAAATGTTTATTTACTTCCAGGATCATCCTCCATTTTTGGGAGTCATGTTGATTTCTGCTTTACTTATATTTTATAATTCACTTTGTCTTTCAAAATACTACTCTGTATCAGAATAAGACATTTAAATCAGTGGAACAGGACTTAACCCTGTAGCTGAAGGAAGCACTGGGGAGCTAAAAGCAAGATATAACTTATTCCCATTGGATAGACATTCAAGTGAAATGAAAACATAAGAAACAAAGTGAGGACATGGACAAAAGAGTACCGTCAAAAGTAAAACTACATTAGTGTGATCTCCTACTGGATTCCAGAAACTAAACCAATCTATATAATTTAGCTGTTAAGCCAACTATTATTTTGAAACAAAAATGTAGAAGATCTTGTGGTAGATAATATCCATTTTATGTGTTTATGAACTCTCTTTTGTTCTGAAGAGAATGAGTGGATCATGTAGAAACTTCTGGAAAGAAAGAGATTTCTTCTACTGGGAGAACTTAACATGCCTGAGACAATATTTTTCCTACTGCAAGTGGTGGAAGGCAGGAATAGAGATGCACGCACCAAGGAGTGGTGAACTATGTTTTCAAGATAGATGGAGAAGTGTCTGAGACAACAAAGAAGCAGACATATCCTGACCTCCATGGTGACAAAAATAAAATTTTCTAGTGACCAGAGGAAGCAATATTTACTGTAACTCAGAAAGCAAGTACAAATGGATAAGGTAGGTTTATTAATCCACCATAAAAAGAAAGCAATATTTACTGTAAGGAAGCAATATTTACTGTAACTCAGAAAGCAAGTACAAATGGATAAGGTAGGCTTATTAATCCACCATTTACATTTCTTCTTCTGATCTAATAATTTTGAGCTTCCTGTGTGTGACGATTTAGAAAATATACTGTAACCAAGCTAACATTTTATGTTTAAAAAAATCTTTTGGTCTTTATTTGGAAGCTCATTATAAAAGGGAAAGTCCAGATGGAGCTATGCCAGAGACTTGGATGCCACGACAAGCCTCATGCTACTCTCATGCTGACTTAGCACTCAGACCAGATCACTTGCTGCTAATAACGTGTCTAGCTTTGGTCGTATTGGTCATACCCAATGTCAAGTCTGATTTGACCTTGGAAACTAGAAAGCCTGGTTTTAAATCTCAGAAGACCCCTTTCCTGGCCATGTAGAAAGGCCTTTTCAAGTGTACAAGGGGGAAGAAAAGAAATAGAAAATCTTCCCAAGCAGAAGTACAAGTAAACTCTGAAATGGAAGAAGGGACTATAAAACCAAGTGCTTAAAATGCAGGCAGTACAGACGGTGCAGAAGGCTGCAGTGAGCCAAGATGAATTAGCCTCCTCTGGCTTGTAAAAGAAAAAGAAACGTCACCTTTCAAACAAATCCTTCTGTGCAACAGCACCAGCCTTTACAGTGTAAATGCTGCCAAAAGCTTTCTCTTGGAGAAGCCCTGAGTTCATCAGGCCTTAAGCAGCAGCACTACTCGGATTGGCTGATTCACCTCATGCCCATCAAATAGCAGGATTAACCATGTGCAATAGTGTAAACACAGCAAGATGGTCATATGTTGTCTGAGAATTCATGATGAGATTGAACATCAGTGTTTCAACCATCCAGCAAAGTGAAATAGCAAAATATTATTCAGGGAAAGAGCTATGAACCCAGTAAGTACTGCCTGATCCCTAAACTTTTATCAGTCAGACACTCATTTCTTCCATCCAAACTGGTAAGACTTGACTGCCAGCTGCAGCAACTCAACTGGATAATCTCTGTAGTTCTTTTGAAATCAACACCTGACATATTTAAAGTAGATATGGTAAGAGTAACAAATATTAGGGTGTCTTCAATAAGTGAACTTGGCAGCGGGAAGCTAGGGTTATTAAAATGAGAAGGTCTAAGAAAGGTATCTCATCAATCTTCTCAACACACTATTACCTAAGAACCATCTGGGTTCAGTGTTTGCCTATAGCTCTTGCTGTGCTTCCTTTCTTTCCCTTCATGTTTAATATGTCATTGCCTATCTTGCCACTGAGTCGAGGTATTGGAAAGAACAAAGTAGGAACCACATCTGATGGAAAAACAAAAACAAAAACAAAACAAAACCCTCAAGGTATTCCACTGCAAACAATCAGAACTGCTAGTTGAAAATTTTGAAAGTTTCGCCTTAGATTTAAGAGAGTAAAAATGTGAGACAAAAAGGCTTCTGTGGAGTTTTTTGTTTGTCTGTTTACTGGTTTGACTGTTTTTAATAATAAATATCTGTCATTCTGGATGGGGCATGAAGTTTCCTGGGGTGTACCTGGCATTTGGAGTCACTGAGAATGTCAGCACCTCACAGTTAGGAATGGAGTGAGCTCTACTGAGAGTTTTCTGAGAGCCTTTGATGAAAGCAAAGCCTCTGAAAATCTGAAGTGCAGCTGACAGCTGATAGAAAGTGGCTAAACAATATTTCTGAGGAAGGCTGAGCTGGTGAGATTACTCTTGTGATCCCACAGGGCCTTAAACCCCCCAGAAACCAAACAGTAAAGATCATAAGGAGCTCTGTGGGTAATAAAAATAGTAAAAATGTTTGGAAATAGATTAGTAAAGCCAGAGTGGCTCAAACATAATTGCCTGAAGGGGAGGAGACTAAAGGAAGGGAGGATATTGAGATTATGAAGGTCATAGCAAATAAACTGTTTTTTCTCTTAACTGTGTTCCCTAGCACAAAGATGACATACAGAAAACTACATGACAGAGCACTCCATGTAGAACAGGAAGATGCAACCTGCAACCTCCTTCTGGAATTTACTGTCACAGGAGATCATTAATTCAAGAACTGTGTCCAGATTTTTTAAGGTAAGGTAATGCTCAGTAATGACATACACTGTCATGCAAACATATGTCATAAAGTAGACAGTAAAAGCTTATTTCAAGATGTGAACAATTCACCTGTAGTCATCAGTAAAGGAACGTCTGTCCCGTAACAGCTCAGGTATTTCACTAGAGAGATCTTACTTTGTAGAGACAGGTGTTACCATGATCAGAAACAGAATATAGATCTAGAAGGACTAAGAGCTTAATCTGGCGTGACAGGTTCTAATAAACAGTGCATGATCTCTGAAGATGAAAGAAAAGCACACGGTAGGAAGCTTAGAGCCAACTTCTTCTATAAAGCCTATAGTATAGTGCAGAAAAATAGAAGTGGGTGCAAATGGGTGTAATTTCATTGAAGTCTATTGCCAGGTGCTGAGGATCTAACCTGTTATATTTCAAATACCATGTTGGGTTTTTATTTCGCGTGTATTCTTTACCTGTCGAATACGCATAATGGTGGGATACTTTATTTTGTAAATGTGACAATCAACGTCTTCTCCACATTTTGTAGAGGATTAAAAGCAGGAGTTGGAGGCACCAGAATCACTGTCAGATTTCCCAACAAGTCAGTCAGGGATGGCAGGAAATCTCTATTGACAGAGCTCAGCTTTTAAATTCATCCTCTTCATACAGTACTGAAAGTGTTTGCAGCACTCTTAGTATGTGTCCCAGATTATAATTAAAACTCATTATATATCTGAAAGGTAAAAATAAATAAGGCAAAAATAATAATAAAAAAAAAGAATAAAAAAAAGTCTGCAAAACTCTTCTTCTGAACCTCTAGTAAACTGGAAAAGATTTGGCAAACTCTCTTCATTAATTGGAAAATGCCTTTCCCATCAGAAAAGTTGCTTCTAGTAGTTTTAGAGATAGTACAAGTGCTCACACAATTAAAAGGAGAGAATGAAGTTCATGGAAGAATTTTGCTTCTCAGTGATATCTGATGAAAAATTTTACAGTCTTTAATGGAAAATACAGATATTTGGCTGAGATTTCGTTGCAAAGCTAACTGAGGCACATACCCATTGTCAAGCGGGCACCTCAAAGAATATTAATTGAAAAAACAGAATCCTGAATTTCATGGTGAAAAATATGCTGTATGAAAAATCACAAACTTTCTTAAGATTACTTTAAATTCAAGCTAAAGCAAAATACATTCCTTTAACTTTTGCTTTGTCATTTTTTCCAAAGGAACGACTGTCATATTTCTTTAAGACATCTGTTTCTTTTTGTAGCTTTTTCACCGTTCAATCTAATTTGATTGTATTTCAGGAAGGCAATGGAGAATTTAATATTTTTTCTTATTATTTCTAATTTTATTCTATTTTTTTTTCCTTATTTTACTTATCTCCTTAAAAATTGTTTTGTTTTTTTAAAAATTGAAATTATGGACAACTGAAATTTACTTGGTAAAAATCAAAGGTAATTCTAATCCTTAGCTTTGACCTAGAAATGATAAACCTACTCCCTAAATCACAATGCAGGAACAATCAGTCTGGAATCAAAGATGTGGGTCAGAATATAGATGAGATTACTTTACCAATGTATTGACCTCACTAGATTTATCCACGAGTAAAGTAGCAATAATAAATGAGGATTCACTCTTTCTCAGAGTAAACCTATTACTAGTAATGACATGCATAGCTTGGAGTCTGGCTCTTTCACTATCATGTGATGTAGTTATACAGCAGTTACAGCTGCTAAGATTCCCGAAAGGACCAAGCAGTTTGACTGGGAAATAAAATCAGTTCAGCCAGAACCTATGAAGAAAAAGTCAAAAAGGTGACAGTAGGAAACCTCCTAACACATACCTAATTTATTAGCAACAAAAGGTCAAGACGATTTCTCAGCCACCTCATTAAGATGTTAGGCTCATCTAAATATACCGGAGCTATCAGTCACCAGCAGCATTTGACAGCAAATGAGCGTAGCTCCATTGATTTATAGCATAAACATAGTTAAGCATTCCTAGTGATGGTCTCCACCCACCTTCAGGCACATCCACAAAATGGCATGCAGACAAGAGCAGCCAGCCATGGAGAGGTCCTGGAAAGGGAGCAGGGTAGCACATCAGAGAGTACAAATTTGATCCATCCTGCAAGTTCCTCACCTGTGGTGAGAAGCAAGAGTCCTATTTATTCAGAAAACACTAGAAAAGATCATAGAATCATAAAATGATTTGGGTTAGAAGGGACCTTAAAGTCCTCCCAGTTCCAACCCCCTTCCACGGGCAGGTTGCCCCCCCCAGCTAAAGCTGCCCAGGACCTGATCCATCCTGGCCTTGAGCACCTCCAGGGATGGAGCACCACAGCTCTCTGGGCATCTGTACCATGGCCTCACTGCCCTCTAAGAAAAAAAAAATCCTTGACAACTAATCTAAATATCACCTCTTTTAGTTTAAAGCTATTTCCCCTTGTCCTATCAATATCAGCCCACAGTGAGGTTTCTGAAGAGACTCAGCCCTGCTGAGTGATAACATCTTCTCCTTCAGATGCAACATCTTTAAAAAAGACTTAAAAATGATTCAAGAATTGCTGGGCTCAATGGACAATTCTGTCACAGTTTTGTCATGTAAATATAGGCAACTTATACAACCAAAGATCTTTAATTATGTGTAAATTACTATCTCCCCTTGCTTTCCTCTGTTCAGTAGGAATTACGTGCCTAAATATGAGTTAGAAACTTATGTACACTCTTTTTTTTTTGTAGTACTGAGTTTCAAAGATAAACTACTCTGGAAGGGTATTGTGATGATAAATTGATGGATACTTTTAATACAGCGATGGAAAAAGTCAAAGTATTTTGATAATAATATCAAAGTTAAATTAATCTTTGCTGTGCTACAGTGCTGATGATGGATGAATAAATCATACAGCCTATAATTAAAATGTAAAGAAAAATCCCGGATCTACATAGCTGCATCAGAGGTCATAGATCACCAAGAACAGCAAACACTCCCTAGATCTTCCACCCGCACCTGAGTTACGTTTCAAGGTGTAGAACAATTAGCAGGTTGTTGCTGGTAAACAAGGTCTGATAAGGGGAAAAGAAGACAACTCCTGAATTTCAGAAGGCACCAAGCCCGTCTTGAAAGTTGGGAAGATGAGACATCTGTTCCATATTTGTTCGGTAGGCAGAGAGAAAAACAGATGACAGAATGTTGAAACTAAGAAGAACAATTGGAAGTATAGCCAGCATTTTGAACTTCAGGTGGAACTCAAGTTCCCAGAAGACCCTGCAGTAATTGTTGTATTTGATTTTGAATGCTACTTTGCTCCTTCAGCTACCACACCTGGTTCAGCTGTTCACACTTTTCATTTCAGCAGCCAGCAATAAAGCCCCAGCATCCTGGGACTGAGCAGGCAAAAGAGAATACCTTAGCTGCAGCCCCCCAAGTTGCCCAAACCCTGTTGCTCCTCCTTGGTACCTGCTGTGAATTCACAGGAATGTACAAACTCTGGTCAGTTTCTTGTTGCCAAGGGAAATTAATGTCTGAGATATTTGTGTTTTACACACTGGATTCTCCCTCAGTATTTATAGACCCAAAGGAGGAACAACTGTTTATTCCATAAGCATGCTCCAAACAAGGCAATTCTAATCACAAGTTACAATGTTGGTATCCTACATTTGCATTTGTTTATATATTTGTTTTAAAACAAATCCGACAAGTGTGATCCTTACAATAAAGTAATTGATTATCAAGTCTGGCAAACAAACAAGTCTTCACAGTAATGACAGAAAGAACTGGAGGTGCTAACAGACCAGGGTGTCTTCCAGTGTATCCTTTCCTCTACAACAAAGCTGCTTCTAGTATCGTGAAACTGAATTTCTTTGACAAACATTAAGTTGGCCATTATCACAGAATCGTAGAATCTCTTACATCAGAAAGGAACCTTAGAGGCCATCTGGTCCAAACCCCTGCAATGAACAGTGACACCTATGGCTCTATCAGGTGCTCAGAGCCCCATCTAGCCTGACCTTGAGTGTCTCCAGGGATAGATCATCCACCACCTCTCTGGGCGACCTGTGCCAGTGCTTCACTATGCTTCCTTATATTCAGTCTAACTCTCCCTTCTTTTAGTTTGAAGCCATTCCCCCTTGTCCTGTCACACTGTCACAACAGACCATACTAAAGAATCTGTCCCTTCTTTCTTGTGGCTCCCCTTTAGATTCCGAAAGGCCACTCTCATGTTTCCCTGCAGCCTTTTGTTCTAAAAGCTGAACAAGATGCACATTTTGCTTCTGCTGTTTAAAATAAGATGCAGGAAACAAACAAGCAAACCACCCAAGAGTTTCAGCCTCTGAAAATTTTCAAAATGGAGTTTCCTTATAGTCTAGCAGAAGCATTTTTCACAGACAGTGACTCCCATGATCATTTTTCCATTGCTCCCAGCTCCTTCCTGCCCTTAGATGTTCCACATACAAGGCTCAGCCCTGCTGCAGAAGCCAGGTATGAGCTTTTCAGTCCGCATGCAATTGTAACATAGTGTCTTCTAATGGAAATTAAAGAACTGTATGAAGTATGTGCTTAATAAATAATGCTTGTAATTGTGAATCAAAACACTGAAAAGTTAGAAGGATCTAGAATAAGTGTTGCTTTGGTAAATCTTCATTCAACCCCAATGTAAAAATGTATCAAGATGAGAGATTATTCAGTAATAGTTTCTCAGGATAGTATTCATCTCACTTCACATTAAATGCCTGAAATACAGATGTGAAATTGAAGCATATGGGCAAAAAGAGACTGACACCACTGTGGGCAATTCATCCCATACCAAAATAACGTTAATGCATTGGCACAGGCTGCCCAGGGAGGTGGTGGAGCCAACCATCTCTGGAGATATTAAAGATCCATGGAGATGTGGCACTAAGGGACATGCTTAGTAAGCATGGTGGGGATGGGTTGGTGGTTGGGCTAGATTATCTTAGTAATCTTTTCCAAACTTAATGATGATTCTCCTTCTCTCCAAATATCTAAGGCTTTTCTAAGAGTAAACAGGGAGCACTGAATTTTCCTAAATTACAGATCCTTCTCTTTGAAGAAGAGAAATACTTTGAATCTAATCCCAGTCTGCCGAGTCCTTTTGCATTGTAGCCAGATAGGAGAAAAATAAGAGGTCTGGTGATTTCAGCTCCATTCAGCCTAACAAGACTGAACTTGTTCTACTGTCATGTCCTCTAAAGCCAAGGCATATCTCAAATTCAAGTGCTCCCATTCATTCTCTAGCATTTGGAATATCTATCTATCTTTGACATGATCCCAGTCAGCTCAGGGAAGCAGCAAGCAAGAAGACTTTTGGATGCTTGTAGGAGAGTTATAAACTTCCACTTCTGCATTTCAGCTGGCAGCTGAAGTTGGAAATTTCAGAATAGTTAGGGAGAATCTTTGTAAATGCTGTTGCTTGTAGGATTAAATAAAGAAGGTGGAATAGCTTCCTTTGGGGAATATCATGCTACTTCACTGCATAACCCAAAACAGGGGCAGGATTTAGACATACTATAAGCTATACTATATATTTAGAGATGCTATAAGCTATGTCCAGTTCTTACTGGTTATGCACACTAACTCCATGTTAGTTACCTGAGGGCATTTGATCTTTTTTCCACCTCTCAGCTCTTAAGCTCTTCTTTCTGGATTTCTCACAGAAATATGATATGTGGAAATGCTTTGTTGAAAGATCTTTTAGAATTGCATTGTAATCTCCTACTGTTGAAAGAGTTACCCCTTCAGCTTTGCAGGAATATACAGGAAAAGTTAATCCAGATGCAAATATCTGTGTATCTCAATAGAAATTCATCCCAAAGCTCCAGTTCCACACACCTGCAAACTTTACCAAATGTTTTCCGAATGTGATTTATTTTGAAACTTTGATCCTAGTGTATAGCACTGAAATAGCTAATGAAGGAGTGTAGACTCTGGAGAGTTTGAGATGTCTATACCAGCCAGCTGGTGAAGGCTGGAAAATAAAGTGTATTGAGCCTGATCTTTACAGAGTAAGTTAAGGTACTGTGATATTTTTCTAATGACCTCTGAACATCCTAAATCCCTTTTCTGGATTTTGTGTATCATATAGTGCTCTTTACTGCTACTCTAAGAATTTCTTCTCAGGGATAAATAAAATTGAGCAGACAAAAGAAGCATTTCAAATGCTGCCTTTTGTGTGTGTATGTGTGCAGAGTGAACTGAAGAGATCAGGTCAAACTTCTACTATGTCTGAGAATTTTAAGATGTTAATATGCCATCCTTACTACAATCCTCTCTACTTCACATACTGAATAAGTCACAGAAAGACTGTTTTGTACCTTCTCTTTTTATTGTGTGAAAGTAAAGCATATGTTCTTCTGTTTAAATATAAGAATTTCATAAGTAATATGTCTGCATTTCTGCCAGTTTTGAAAAGGGGCTTACCATTTCTCTACTATTTTTGCATGTTTCTTCTTTTTCCTTTCTGCTTTGAAGGCAATAATAAAATACTTATTTTCTTTGGAAAGGAGAGCCTCAATATGTGTGTCTGCGCATAAACAAATCCCACTGTTTTGTAACCAAACTAAATACAGTCTTTCTTTCATATCTAGGTTAAGTGCAAAACCCCACATCACCTGGGGTCCAGGCTATTAGGAAGTAGAGTAGAAATAAAAGATTTTATCTTTTAGCTTCAGATGTACCACATACTCACTGAATGCCAAAAAGCCACTGGGAAGATGTTATGAGATGTGCCCGACTACATGTCAAAGGGAGTAAAAGTGTCTTTTACTACAACAGGTAGTGGCTAGGAAACAGGGCCTGTAGGGCTCCAATCAGTGTAACAGAGTCTTTGATTCAGGCTTGGGTTGGTTGTTTTTTGTTGTTGCTGTTGTTTGTGGGTTTCTTTTCAGTAATAAAGAACTACCAGGCTCAGCTGTTTCAATATGTGATTTTGGAATAGCAGTACGTGCCTCACTGCTATGAGGCTTCATTTACCTGGAACATTGATTGCTTTGAGGGGAAAATTCAACAAAGAAACATTGTATTCCTAGCATATGAAACACTAAGGGACCAATGTGCTGACAGGGAGCTCCAGTTCTCTTTGGCTTTGGCAATGTGACATATAAAGAGCTGAGGCTGAAAAGAGCTGAGAAATATTCTTAAGGGGAAATGTTTTTCACAGACCTCTGTCTGTCTTGGCACAGAAACAATGTGTTCTAATTACAGAAAGTATGTTCGAACTGTCACACTTTAATGTTAGGATTGAAAGAGGCTAAAGAAACGCTGGTGGAAATTGTGCCGGCTTTCTTACAGACACTGCAGACACAAATATGCCATTTCATTTCCAGATTTAATTCATGACATTGCTTTTGGGTCTTTTTTTTTTTTTTTTTTTTTTTTTAACATAGAATCCAAGGAAAAAAAAGTAACATCTGCTCAGCTCTGATAGTCAAAAATATCCCATATAACAAACACTGCAGGAGAATGTATCCATCTCTCTGATGGATGGATTTATCCATTTTTCATGCATATTGATGCATTTTCCTCCCTTCTATTTTCTCTGTGTTGCCATTTTGTTTCTTTTTTTTCCTCCCTCAAACTAGCCTTAAATTTCAATCTTAGAAATCATATAAGGTGTTAATGATGCTTGACAAAGTGCTAAGAATTGCCAGGCAAAGGGTCAGTCTCCTCTCACAATTAATGGGGAAATATTGGTGGCAGGTGAATGGTCGGACAAGATGATCTTGTAGGTCTTTTCCAACCTTGGTGATTCTATGATTCTATAGGGATCAGAATTGCTCCAGAAGTAACTTTTTCAAACATAGTTAGGGCTTCTAAAAGTATTCCACCTGTGCTGTGCTATGCTTTTCATTGAGCTGAAAATAAGTAAACTTGAGAAAGAAGCCTATAAAAGTGTAAAGTAGGGGATGTACTGAAGGTTTGTGTACTCATCACTCTGAAGCTGCTTATTGGTTTGCCTGTCAGAAGACTTTTCACTTGAACTTCCCACTGGAAAGGTGACATTGAGAATCAGTGAATGAACTCCAAAATTTTTCTGTGCAGCTCAATTACAGGAACACCTGTGCTAAATCATTCTGTGCTGATTTATTGCGATCATTCATAAAGCTCAAGAGCCCTCAAAATGTCTCTTTCCTCATCTGCAGTGAGGTGGTGATGGTGGGCAAATGGTTCAGTATGAAACAAGAAAAATTGCTCATTCGGATCATCCTAAAAGGGCTTTTATTTTATATTTAATTTTCATGGCATCATTTGCCAAGAACACCTGGGCTACTCCACTTGTCTCTCATATATAATTTATTTTTTGTGTCAATTTTTAACACCCTTGAAAGAGGACAAGAGCTGCTACTGGCATAATTGTAGGTCATAGTTCCAAGTCAGCCTGAATAGGGATGGAGCTCTGACACCAGAATAAATCTATCTTTCTCCCCATTTTCCCCCTTTTTCCATATCCTAAACAAACATCCTCTGAATTTGCACTGCTACAGAGCTCTGAGTCCCCACATATGAGGGTTGACACCTTTTCTTTCAGCCAGCTGATCTACAAGGGTCTGTCGGCAAACTGAGAACGCGACCTCTGTTTGGAGAATCACTTATGTTTCACAACACACCTGTACTGCATCCATCCCCAAAGCAAAAGAAACTTTTATACACCTCATGATGGAAAGAACATGGTTTCACACTTATGTCTGTAGAGTAGCGGTTTTCAACCACTTTTTTTTTCCCACTTTGTAAAATCTTCAGTTTTCCAATATAGCTGCTGACTGACAGTACTTCCTTGAGCTACTTTTCCTAACTCCCTTGGAATCAGTCCGTAGACATCTTAAAAATGAAAAAAAAAACAAAAACCATCAGTTCACTGTACACTAAAATACTTTCCTTTCACTCTTAACTCTAGAAGGAATCCAAAACCTTTTACAGGGAACATCCCCAGAAAAAAAAAAAAGAAAAAAAAAAAAGAAGAAAGAAACCAGCTTCCTCATGAGCATGCCATGTTCCTCAGATAGGAGATATCCTCCTTTTGATTTGCTGTATGTTATTTGAAGAGATAAGTCTATATCTGCTATCACAGGTATCAGCGCCCCATATAACAGGCTAAGTAGTGCAGAAGAAATATGTAACACGCAGCCACTTCAAGTGAACAGAAGATGTGCATCACAGCACTGAATCTGACCCAGGTTCTGTTTTTGTTTTAAATACGATTCGTTATTTTGCAGTGGATTTTCAGTTGAAGGCTCTCAAAATAAGGAAAGAACACTGTCACCATCTGATGGGCTGGTATATTTAGAAATCAAGGGTGTGGGTTGTATACACTTAGGAGATGATGGAAGTGCTTGAGGACACAGAGCACGCTTGAAGTAATTCAGAATACACTACAAGGCACAGAATACAACACATGGCACAGTTGCATCTATTTCACTGATATATACCAAGAAAGAATCACAGAATAATTTAGGTTGGAAGGACTCCTGTCTCTCTTTGTCTTTCAGGAATCACTGCTCAAGATGGGTCAGCTGCATCAGTTATCCCAGAACCATATCCACCGAGGTTTTGACTGCACTGGTGAAGACTCGATACCCTCACTGGACAACCTGTTCCAGTGTTTCACCACCTTCACAGTAAAAATATATACTCTTCCTAGTTTTGAACCAACTGCAAACAAAAAATCTCAATTTCCAGCTATGACTCAATCTTCTGGGATATTATTTAACTCTTTATTAAGTAGTATTGGTGGGAGTATTGATACCTGGGCTAAACCACTAGCAAACTGCCTCAAAATTGACTTCATGTTGCTGAACAAAAGCCACTGTATCCAACTGTTGATCCATACAGCTGTCCACATCTCTAAGTCACACTTTACTCATTATAAAGTGTTAATGGGAGACAGTGCCAAAAGTCTTGCTAAAGTGAAGCTAAAATCCACTGTTCCTCCCTTGTCTACCAAGCTAGCACCTCATTATAGTAAATAATAAGGTTGGTCAAAGTGGATTTTTCCTTTATAAATCCACGCTGAGTATCCTTAATCACCTTGTCCTTTATGGGTTTGAAAATGATTGCCAGAATTATTTGCTCCTTAACTTTCCAAAGGAGGCTGTTTTGACCCCATCATCTCCCCAGGGCCAAGCTGCATGGGATTTTTCCAAGCAGATCTCTACAGATGTTGAAATCTGCTGCTCTAAAATCCATGGCTGCGATACTGCTTTTCACCCTGCTCCCTCCTGAATTGAACCCACTCAGTAGTGACACTGCCAGCACCCTGAGTCTTGTAGAGTTGTATCCTTCTCCTGAAATCCTGTCTGGGTCTAAGACATTTAATAGCAAAGGGATAGCTACTCCAGCAGCACCTGGGGACTGCAGCCACCATAGCTAGCAATGTGTATGCAAACCAGAGAAATTTTGCTGGTCTCTCTGCACTGCTCAACAAACTGTTGGCCTGATGGCCTGTTGACCATCTCTTTGAGCTACTCTGGAACTGGCTCATAGAGATCAGGTTTTGTTTCAGAAAAATTTCATAACAGAGACCAGGAATAAATCAATTTCCAGGCAGTGTTGGCTGTCTGAACTAGGATCCACATGTGAGTGTAGGAGTTATATTATTTGACATTGGAGATGCAGTCTGTTTTCCATGAACAAAGGAGCAGTGAGCAGTTTATGAGTTCAAATGGCATAAACACTGTAACCATGAAGCAAGATGAAGTAGAGCCTGCTGTCATGTCCTTTCCTTGTTCCAAGCTAAGAATCCTTTAGCTGTAGCTTTTACTGATTTATTCCCAAATCTGACACATTGTCAGAAATACAGACATCTAGAAATGGAAATCCTGGTCCCAGTGTAAACTGTGCCAAAAATACTCGTATGTTCTGCAGTTCATTGTCAGATTATAACACCATATTATAGGAATTAGCTTTCTTTCCCGTACTACTATTGTTCTACTTCAGCCATCACTGTCAAATCTCAAGTGCCTAACCTGAGTATGTTTAAATTAATTATGAAACTGTTTTCAGAGCAGTGAACTGAAAGCAAAAGGCCCAAGAGTTTTTAAGAGCCAGACAGTGGAAACAGAATTTCTGTCTTGCGCCTTCAGGGAAACAAGAATTCAAAATTCCATTGAATGCTCCAAAATAAAATATTTTGGGTAAGACATATTTGAATATAGTCATCAGGAGTTCAGTAATGATAACCCATGTTAGTCATCAGTGATCAGACTACTGTCAATGAAAAATGACAGATGTATTTATTGGAAAATTCAGTCCATACACATGGATACACATGGAAAATCTGGAGGATGAATAGCTATGTGGAGGTAACTGCCCCTCTCCTTTGAGTATAGCAAGAACCAGTGCAGGTAGCTCAGACCAGAAAAGTGGCTTTAAGAAAGCTGAAGTTAAGTGAGATTAATGTAATTTGGAAAAGTCACAATATAATCCTATATGTTTTGTTTTCAGTAAGCCTTCAAACTAAGCAGTTCCAGTCAATATTTGAAATGGGTGACCCCTGTGGATCATAAGAGTTGCAATAAACAGATTTATTATTAAAAACATCTCCTGAATCTCTACTGAGTCACCGTGCTGAGATGTAAGATGCTAGACACTCTAAGGTAAGTCATAAAACCTACACAATGACCTTTAATGCACAATAAAATCATGTGTCCTTTTCACAAGAAAAGCAGTGAAGTTTCACAAGAGCAGTTGTGAAGGTCTCAGTGTTTTGGTTTTCTTCCAACTGAATAATTGCTTACTACGTGCTATGTTTTTCTGCACGGGAGAAGACACTACGTGCATGTCATTGCTGTGCTTTGGTTAAAGGCTGCTACACTTCAAGGTGAGGCTTCTTCAGTGCACATGACCTACATATGTCCTGTAGTAAAATCTGCGATCCAAGAGAAAGCAGAAAACTGTGGGCTCAACGAGAACATTCATTTTAATATTCTACTGGAGAAAAAAGCACCAAATGGTTCCCTTGGGAAACTATCTCCCAAAT
This sequence comes from Perdix hodgsoniae, assembly GCA_035772895.1. Taxonomy (NCBI): domain Eukaryota; kingdom Metazoa; phylum Chordata; class Aves; order Galliformes; family Phasianidae; genus Perdix; species Perdix hodgsoniae. Next base: position 23,351,754 of record JAPSGF010000008.1, read on the forward strand.
CCAATGATCTCTGAGGTATGTATCACTGAGGCTTGATTAATTACATTTCAGAGGATCTTTATTTCCTTCCCAGCTCCTCCAGAAGCAGAGCTGCTGTTGGATGGATTCCCATTGCAGGCCCCAGTGACATCTGCATCAATTAGTAGTGCTTTTGCAAGTATTAACTCTGGCATGAACTTTGAAATTTTAGAAATCTGTTGTGCCTACAGGGAAATAAAAAACCAACCTTCTCCAACAAAATGCCTGTTCATCTTCTCCATCAAAGTCTCACACAGGAAGAGGAATAGTTAGGAAATGAGAGTAATCAGATTGTCAAGAAAAAGCTTTGTACTTGCCTTTATCTATTCTCTTTCCTCAAGCTGCTTAAAAGTATGGAGTAGATTTTGCAAGGTTTGAACTAGGATTTATGACCAAAAGGAATTCTCCTCCCAGAAATGTCACTCACAGTCATTAATGCCTGCATCCCTCATCTAAAATGATATAAAATTAATATAGGTTTTAGCCATATCCAGAATGTGCTCATTCAATATTTAACCTTTCAAAGTGATTATAGGGTTGGATGGGATTGTTCTTTGGCTTTTGGCTCTAGAAACTTGAAATACCTCCATAGAAGTGAAAAAGAAAATCAGATGTTCTGATACATAATCCTCAGGCACATTGTCATCTGTGATTGAATATTATACCAAGAATCTCAGAATAAAACCTCTTCATAAATGTAATCGTCAATTCAGAATTTCTAATTGTGGATATCTGCCAAAAAGAGATAAGGACAGGATGGAAGTTCAGGTAGATCTTTGTTGCCATTGATATTAAAGCCACATAAATGGATATAAAGCACAGATAGTGAGGCTTCTATCTCAGCTCTGGACTGGTGACAGTTTAACAGAGTCTGGTAATCAGGAGAAAAAAATGTAATATGGGTCAGTGAGTAAGTCACTGACCTTGGAATCAGAAAATATGGGCTTTATTCCCAGTCCTGTCCCTGGCCTGCTGACTAACTTTCACTAATTCCCATTTATTCCCTCTTACAGAATTTTTCTATTTGGGTAGTAGAACAGAATCTGAGATAGCATTTCTGTGCCTATGGACAGCTCCTTCAGCTGGTTTTACTTTGTCTTATGCAAAACAAACATGCAACTCTAGAAAATGGGACCAGAGTGTTCCATTGGTCGGTGGAGTACAGGACTCTTTGCTACATCTCCAGCTCAGGGCACATGAGTTTTATACTGTTGGTTACATGATCATTCAACTTCAGTAGAGGAGCAAAGGAAAAAGATTGCCTTCTGTTCCACCTCCCTACCAGATTTCATGCACAGTTACTTCACTCCAAGGTTGTTACAGGAGTGTACGTAGCAGCAATCTGCCAGCCACTCAGTGCTTACTGGAAACAGAATTTCAACTACGTATTAACAAAAGCACAGCTGTGCCAAGGAGCAGTTTCAGACTGCAACTCAATTACACTCTGCAACACACAAAACATGTTATGTTTTACTTAAAAATAAAATAAAAAAAAAAAGCCTGGTTTAAACATACCATTTAATGCACTTCATAGTCCTCTTGGCTCTTAAAATTATTCAGCATTGGTAGCTTCACTGACACCCTTCCAATGTCCGTCATCACCATAATTCTGTTGAAGAGACAGAACGTAAAAAAAAATATCAAGTTAGTGGCACAGTCTCACCAACAGAAGCACCGTTAGGACAGTGGTAAAATGAGTAACGATACCAGAACAAGCAGCTTAAGACAGCTTCACTGCAAAACTGAACAGGTTTCATGAGTGTGCTTTAAGTCATAGAGGTAAGTGGGAGCAAAGCTTTTGGAAACTTCAGCCAAGAACCAAGAAGGCAGAGGTGACAAGAGAATCATATGACCCACATAACTTCATCAAAGGAAAGAATTTCTTCTCAAATAGAAGTCCAGTGTTCTGCTCTGTGCAAATCCCTGAATGTTGCTATATATATTTATATATTTAAATTTACATTCTTATCTGTCTGAAGTTCACTTCTTTGAACACGGGATACCATATTCAAAAAAAAAGCTCATTCAGTCCCAAAGTAAAATATTTCATTTCAGACTCAAACATTCGACTTCTTTTGGAATGAAATTGGAACTCTGAAGCAGAACACTTCATCTTGGATCAAAGTGATTTAGCAATCTCTGAATGGGTTTTCCGCTTTTTGCATCTGAATCTGAAAAAAAATGAGACAACTGAGTAAAATATTTTAGTATTGACAAAGCTTCTTTTTTTTTTTTTTTTTTCCTGGAAGTTGGTTTTATTAGGACTGCACACAGCTATCAACCTCTATATGCAGGCAGCTGAGAAAAATTGATTCCCATTGCTTCACTGTATGTTTGGAATTTGTGGGTAATATGGATGCAGCAAAAAAATTATTTGAGAGCTTTCACTCAACAGGCACAGAGGCTCCTCAGTATCTTTGAGCACTGCTAACTTGCTTCTCGTGGGATGTGTAACAGCAACTCAACCATTTCCAAATGAAACCTTTGCTTAGAGGCCACTCCATCCTGTCAGATTGACAGGATCTCAGTTTTATCTTTCAAGAACAAGGCTAAAGAGGCAGCCACTCCTCAAAACCACCCTGCTCCTGCACAGAGAACACCAACAACTCAACTCCAGGGCTGTTCTGCTGTTCTCCATGTGGCCCCCACCAGTTCAGCAAGGCCTGATGAGAGCACTGCAAGGTCTGGCAGCAATAAATAATTTCTCAGTGTGAGTGATCCCCAAAGATGGAAGGAGTTACAAGAGTCTCTCTGGAGGTAGTCAGTAGCATCACCTGTTTTTCCCATATTGAGTAATAGTTTGTTTTCTTGTATATAGTAGCCTATTTTGTTTGTTTCCCTGCATTAAAAATGAGTGTTTACAGTAGAATTAAATGGGAACAGCTGAACAATTTGTGATAAAAGGCCAAACCCTCCCAAGTCCCTCAAGCCATGTCTCTATTTGCATCATTTCCAGTGCTGGAACTGTTCAGAGATGTCCTCTTCATTTGTACTTGAGTAAATCTATCCAGAAGTGACATGAAAAGAGCAAATAATGCATGATATAGAGCAAATGCTTTAGACAACTACCTACAGAAGTACCTTTGTAGACCAGAGAGATTAATTCACAGACTGTAAATTGATGTACGCAAGCTGACAGGGTAACTTCAATTATTATATGAAAGAATTTTCTATTTCATGAGGTACTTCTGCCCCTGAATTTCACTTTGCATTATTATTTGTTAGAGGTCTGCTGTGCGCTTCAGGGCTAAAGTACTTCCGAGACTGAAAAGTGCCACTTACAGCTGCTGATTTAAAGAGAGAAGATAAAATTAGAATCCAAGATGACTTCACTTGTTCAGATGAAGTCACAAACGAGCCCTGGAGGCAGATACTCTGGAACAAAATCGACCAACAGAAAATATTACTGAGCCGCTTTTCGATCATCATTGCACTGCAGCCAGTGCTGCAAGCACAGAGCGCGCAGATGGCAAAGCGGCGGCGTCAGCTGTGAGCACTGCCTCTGAGCTATGGGAAGCACTCATTTTCTCATTCCTCCTTCGACCCTGCTGCAACTCCGCCGCTGTAAAGCCCACACAGGCCTGCAGGAGGGGAACCAAATCCCAGCAGAAAGCCTGGGGAGTTTAAGTAACCACAGAGGGGAGAGCGCTCACTGCATCTTAAGATCCAGGTCGAGAAAGGGAATGATTTCCATTTTTCACTTGTAAGGAGACTGGCTCTTTGGGAAAAGGCAGATTGGACAAACTCATTGCAAGGCACAGCTGCAGTGAAGCATCAGACGGTGTGTTCCCAAGGGCGCGAAAAGCAGATATGTTCAGGGATCTCAGAGGAGAAAAGGCAGCTCAGTGCTGCTCACAGCTGCTGTAAACATGAATCACAGCCTCGTACCTGTTATGAGGCTCTTCTGCTGCTCATGTAAGTGGTGAGATGTCTTGTTACTGTTTATGTTCTCCCCTTTAGGAAAGAGGAGGAATACTTACTATTGACTTTGAATTTGAAGTATCTTTGACCTCAGCATGGTCAAAGCACACTTCAATCTCCAGACTAGTCACACACTGTCAGTAATGCTCTTTTCTTTCATCCTGCAGGAAAAAATGAGCACAGACTGCTTGTCTTGAGCTTTGCAGACACAGCAGCACCAACAATGCAGCTGCACAGCTTGGTTAGTGGAAGGACTCTGTAGGGTAACATACAAGCAGTAATGGGTCGTAACCTATTCAACATAGAAATTGTGAATAATGGCAGCCAAACATTAATCAGTCCAAACAGAATTGGCCAAGGAACGCCAGTCTGCTATCTGCTTGCAACTACGTCTACTCTTTGAACGGGTAATAAAATCGCTGTTAACAGTATTTTATTTTATTTTTTTCATTTTTTGTTAAACCTTTCTTTTCTGCAAAGGATTAGTCTGGCTGCTCAAGATAAAAAAAGTTTGCAGCAGGTGTTGCTACATATGTGGTGTGAGCTGAAAACCAAGGCTCCCTATGTAGAAAAGTAAATGCACCTCAGCACAATCAGAAACACCAAATTTCATCTAACAAACCAACAAAACGCCTGGCTAGAGACGGAGAAGATTTCAGAAGGAAAGGTGGATGCCCATGAAATGCCCTTTCACACCACCACATGCATGCACTGCTGAGAGGAAAACAGATGATGAGAGTCTTGTTTGCTGGGCAGTGCATACATTTCATTGGAGACCTGGCACCTAGAACCAAGCTTATGCCCCACTATTTGACCGCCATTATCTGTCTTACACTATTCAGTCATTGAACTGTAAGTATAAAAATGCACTAGACCACTACACAAAAAGAGGTTAAAAATTGGCATATGGTGAGGTAAGAGCCCTGCTATGTCACACTGAAGTAAACAAGGAGAAAATTAATTTTGACACAACCCTACACAGTCATCACTGCTTGTCATTCTTGTCTAGCAACTTCTTCTCCTGCATCTTTCCAATGTGTCTACATTTAAAATATCATTTTTCTTTACTGAGGTGTTTTCAAACATGAGGGCTGGGGTTCTCAGCCTTGCCACTATTAAACAGAATCTATGATCTCTGGCTCAGTTTCTTGTTTTATTGAGATTACTCTACTCAACAATGCAGCTGTAAATGAAACAGCTATACAAATAGGACAACACATTACACTTCTGAGACTAAAATGAGCAGCAGAAGGGGAGTTATCTCAGCCTGGAGAGGCTTTGTTGCTGGGGGGAAAAAAGCACATTTCAGTATCTAGATATTATATGGGGATTTTTTTGCAAAATGCCTTTCCACATGCTGCATCTCCACTCATCCTTTACTGCAATGTGCTAGCAACAAAGCTAACTGCTTTCAGCCAGAGTGGAGCTTATGCTGATGCAAACTTTTCAGATACTCTCATTAATCTAGCATCTGGAAGCCTGTTAATCAGAGCTACAAGGTTACTTTAACACTCCCAGTAGCTTACACTCCCAAGCAATGCTTGCCATTTTGTGCAATTATTCATTACTGACTGTGTTACAGAGGGAAAGAAGCAGAAATTTGTCAGTGATTGTGTTCTCAGAAGTCACTCAGTTATAAAGCAATGCACCTGGAAATCAGTTGTCTGAAGTGCAACACAATGGATGAACCCAGTCTCCTATTATGGCTTCTTTCAGTCTCACTTGTGCTTAATTTTTCAGGTTATTCATCAGACCACTGCAGAAAATGTTAGCACTAATTTTTAAAATATTTAGAGTCTTGATCTGAAAAGCTATCAGGCTCATTTCATGGGAAAGCACTGAGGTTGCTTACAATCTCCTCAGGACAGACAAAAAGTAGGCATTTATGTTCATTCTTCTAAAGCTGTCTTTGGTATCAGTCTTTGTTATCATTTAACCACCAGGCTAATCAAACCCAAGAAGGTTTTGACTGAAGACTAAAAGCTGTTTGGGGATGTTACTGTAGTATGATATATAAGACTGTTGAAAGAAACGATGACTAAATGTAGGCTGTTTTTTCTGAAGCCAAACTGAAATTAGGATTTGTGGGCTAATCAAAACAAGCCAGAGAAGTTGAGTACTGTGAAGGGAAATTTCCCCTGAAGACATCTCCTGGACACACCAGGGCCTCATTAAATAACACTTTTTTTTCTTTTGACTTAGCAGACATTCACTCATGTCCTGATTCAATGATTTCAGGGATACTATCAGACACCTTGCTGCCTTGGGACACAAATAGGTTCAGAAACTGCCAGCATTTCTTCAACTTCACATCTAATTGCAGACAGATACTCAGATACTCAGGGCAATATGCTCCTAAATAAAGGAAATTATTTATCTAAATCTAACAATTTTGTACCATAAGAATGTGTTCTTCTAAGAAAACTCTAACACTGTCCAAAATGAATGAATGAATAAATAAAGAAATAAATAACACACACAAAAAATGTTTGTTTATATTATCATGTTTTTTTTATATTATCATGAAATACATTCTTGTAAACCTTCCTTGTGAAAAATAATAATAATAATAATCCAAATTCACAGCATTCCTATAGCAAGGTACGCATTTCCTGAGACAAATGTTCAAATGTTTACCTGTGCAGTTTCCCTGAAGCTACTGTCTCCAGCTCTTGCACCAAATTTTATCTTCTGGTAATTCAGACACTTGGAGGGAAGAATATTAATCTGAAAACAATGTTGAATAAGTTCTGGTCACATTCTTCTGTGTTATCTTTCTGCACTTTCCCTCCTCTGTCTGCTTGTACCTGGTCCTGACAGCAAATCCTTTACATTACAGCTTGACAGTCATTTTGGAGAGAACAGGACAAAGCAAGACCAGGTCCTGGAGTACATTCAGTTTCTTTAAGACATAAAAATGAACATAGATGAGGAGATATTTGCATAAACATTTGGGAATTTTGCAAAAGGGAATTTATATTACATGAGGCAAATGTTGCCTTTACTGCAGCACTATATTTTGAGGAGAAAAAAAGGGAAGTCTTCCTCATAAGAAACAGCAAAAATTATGTATTTTATTGTGAAATTTGTATGTAAACTTTGGGATTTTCTTTGCTGTTTGCTAGCTTTTGTGTACTAGGATAATAACAAAAAATTCTTTGTAGCATGGATTTTCTGTCAAGGTCACTTTTAACTATGGAATTGAGCTGGCAAAGGAAGATGCATCATTAAGCTCTTGTGCACAGAATAAAACAGGGAAAACACACTATAATAAATGTAATTATTATATGCTAATATTAAGTCATTTATATTTGATTTTAATTTATAAATATTACTTCATTATTTATCTTTCTTTTTTGGAAAATGAGATATTGCCATTTTCACAGATAAGAAGGATGGTCTCGTTCAAAGAAGGGCGACAAAGCTGGTGAGGGGTCTGGAGCACAGGCCTTATGAGGAGCGGCTGAAGGAGCTGGGATTGTTCAGTCTGGAGAAGCGGAGGCTCAGGGCAGACCTTATTGCTCTCTGTAACTACCTGAAGGGAGACTGTAGGGAGCTGGGGGTCGGCCTCTTCTCTCGTGTAACTGGTGATAGGACCAGAGGGAATGGCTTCAAGCTGTGCCAGGGGAGATTTAGGCTGGACGTTAGGAAATGCTACTTGTCTGAAAGAGTGGTCAGGCACTGGAATGGGCTGCCCAGGGAGGTGGTGGAGTCACCGAGCCTGGAGGTGTTCAAGGAACGTTTGGATTTTGTGTTCAGGGACGTGGTTTAGTGAGAACTACTGGTGATGGGTGGATGGTTGGACTGGATGATCTTGTAGGTCTTTTCCAACCTTGGTTTTTCTGTGATTCTCTGATTCTGTGATTCTGTAATCTCTAAATCATCAGTACTTGTTCTTCCAAGGGACAAATCAGTTCCTGTCCATCAACTGCACTAAAGATGCACTGGCATAGTTTTTAAGAGACGAATTGCTACTTAAGGCCTCATCCTAACTGATAAGAAGTTTAATTCTCTCCCTCACCTGTCTGATAGTAGGACAGCCATGAACATGTGAGCTAGTCATCTCCAATTTCTTTTGTCTGCCCCGGGAAGAAACAGAGCCTGGTTACCTATGATTCATCTGAGTGGTTTTAGGACAAAGTGAATCACATTCAACCACTTCCAGTTACTCTGCAGTGAGAGCAAAGCAAGCCAAGATAACTACACCAGATGTAGGTGTGTACATCTGGTCAAATGAACTCCTATAAAATCATCCAGTGAAATCAGCAGACAGAAATTACTCCCAAATCTGTACTGAGATTAATGAAGAATGGCAGTATTTCTACCGTTGTGTAAAGAGTGTATAAAGGGAGTATTACATTACATGGTCAAAAAATACAAGAAGGTTACTGCTTTTTATTAAAATCAAGAGGACAATAATCCATTCTGCAGTCACCAGTCCCTCCCTCCATTTGCTTCATATCCATTTGCGACCTAGACCCACTTAATGTAATCCCACCACAGTCTTTCCTGTGTCTTTTATCTCCCTGTGGTGTTGTTCTTCCTTTGTTATAATCTATTACGGACAAATGGTCATTAAAGAGGTCTTCATAGCTAACCAGAAACATACACAGACAGCAGAGATAGCCATGGGAAAGTAGCCTTGCACATAATTAACAACAGAACAAGGCTGCCGTCCCGCCTGTCTGACAGTTTTGATTGAGAATTCAGTTCTTTATCTGAACACATGCCACAGACAAGGGATTTGCCAAACCCTACACAGAAAATAGGGGAAAATGCACAGAAGGGAAATTTCCCTGTCACTTTAGATGACTTCTTGCCAGGCAGTGCAACTAGGAATTGGTATCACATCACTTGGATGAAGCACATGCGCCTCTGGGTCACAAAATAAACTCATCTAAACTGGGGCAGAGTCACAAAGAAATAACTTCTCATATCCCCCCCTCCCCCCAAGGAACTTAGTGCAGGCCATGGGACTGGATGTAACTCCCCCACAATCCATGGGAGTTTCTGAATGCTGAAATACAGGTATTTCCATGTCATGTAGTTTCTTGCTTACAAGCTCATCAGCACCTCCCCTACAGAAGTGTAATTAAAATTCATTTTTTCACAAGGTATGCCATACAAAGAAAAAACACAAGGCCAATTTTATGCCCTGCTTCAGCTTTTACCACAGATTTTTAGTGAAGAAGTACCACCTGTCTTAGGTCTGTTGCAGTGACTGAATCTTATTTTGTGAAAGAGTGTTTGGCACAATTTCTATATTGATTCCAGTCACTGTTCTTGTCTGTGCTGAGCCATTAATGTCTTGGTCTTTTAGTTTTAGTACTTACTATCGTAGCAGATGTTTAGAAAATTGTGTTCATGGGATTGGATCCATTGCATCTGCTTCTTCTGATACAGGCTGCTTTTCTTGCTCATTGCACTTTCTTAAATTAAAAGAAAAGACAACAAATCTTGATATTAATCAGAAGAAAACAAAAACAAACAAATAAACAAACAACAATAAAAAAGGATACAATACTTACATGTTTGTTCAAGAACTTAGCAAACCAGAGCAAGATTCAACTTGAAAAAGTTTCTCCAATTCTCTGAAAGTTCATAGTTTATGTTCATCTGTTGATTAAAACTATTATCAAATGAGGAGAAAAAACATTATATAATGATAATAAGAATTAACATAATTACATGGCAGCTTTCTTGGGAGGTGTGGTAGACAAGTCATCAGCAGCAGAGTACTGCTGTCTGCCTTTTCTTTGTCCTCTTCTTTGACTTTGTATTCTGGTTAAAAGGCTTTAGATGGCTAAATCTGGGTAAGGTCAACCCACTCTGCACTACTAAATTCAGGTGTGGCTGGATGCAGTTTCTCACACACTCTAGTATTACTTGAGATGTGCTCAAATGTCCGCCTGGATGCCAGCTGCTCTTCCAGAAGGCCAGAGGTCTTGAACAGGTCCTGAGTCATACTTGCAAATCTATATACCCAGACTCATTGTACACCTGTGTGTGGGCAACTAACTCAAGTCAACGTCAGCATTGGCTTTATTTCAAGGAGATGTAGACAATCATACAAACAAGTAATCTATTCTGCTTACAGCCAGTCCACAGTTCCTACAGTATTCCCTCATTTCAACACTGGGAATATCTGTTTATCCTATAATTTCCACCAAAACCTATAGAGAGAAGTTTTTACACGTGCTTTCAGAAATCCAAAAATTCACTTCTCAAGATGTGATTCAGCATGAAATATACAGGCATAGGTAACAGAAAAGGACACCTTAGCAAGAAACACAGTGCAAAATGTTGAACTTAAATGGAAGAATTTTGCAAAATGCTCAGTAAAAGCTTAAAAGTATATTAATTACTGAGCAATGGAGTGCATCAATGTAAACATGACCTGTAACAAAAAAGGTATATACAGTTCTGTAGGAGACAGAATCACATACAGTGAATTATGTTAGAAGTCAGGAAGAATTGCTCACATCAAACTGGAAGGTTGTTGCTGAGTCTAGTTGAGATTTAAGTGAATAACCATCTTGGGTTATGTACTTTTGATCAGTGCTTTGGAAATACTGCTGGAACAGATACATAATTATGGGAACTCAAATGCAACACAAGTGCCAGTTAGGAAGGCATCATAGAAGATGTCAGGTGCATGCCTACTATTGGTAATCACGGAAAATTCATTGCTAAAAGTTGAAAGAAATGTTCCTTTTCTCATTGTCTAGCTTCAGTCTATGAGCAGTGAAGTTTCTAAAGAAAACACAAAGGAAGTATATCCGCATATATCTGCCCCTAAAAGGTTAGTCCACTGACTGAAGTAAGGATATTCAAAAGTGTAAGGTTAATGAACTAAGGGAAACTGCAGACAGAGAGACAAAACTGGAAAACTTTCCAAATAACATCATATTTAGAAGCTCTTTAAGCTTAAGATTTCTTCTATTAATAACCTCATTGAGATGCAATGGGATTTGGACAGAAAAAGAACTGTTTCTTATGTCAATGATTTTAAAATGTCAGGGTTTTTGTTTTAGTTTGGTTTGGTTTGGTTTTTGGTTTTCTTTACATTTGCATGCAAATGATATGTCAGCAGAGTTTTTCTAAATATTAAAGGGAAAAAAAGAAGAAGCGACCATGAAAATACTATAAAACCTGTAATTCCACAGCTGTTACTGATCCTACTGCTCTTGAAGGCTGTTCTCTGAATTTACCCTGAGGTTTCTGTATTCTGAGCTGATTTATGAGCAACAAATCTACTCTTCCTAAGTCCTCTGCATTTTTTCATCCTCTTCAAATCTCTTGCTAAACTCAAACATCCTTTGAAAAGCAGAAGTACATATAACAGGTGAGAGACTATCTGTTTACCAGATGGAAATTTATTAGAGAGGGAGGAGATGACAACTTAGTACATTAATTATTTATTTTTTTTCTTAATAAGAAGAAGGAGGCACATGGCCATCATGAAATGAAGTTCAGACTCTGCCTTCTGAAGTATTTGTTGAAGAAAACAACAATGAAGTACGAATGAAAAGAGGTTAGTTTCCACAACGGTTGGCTTCCAAGGTTGGTTCTCTTGTTAGCCAAGCCGCAAATGCCTCTCTTTTTTTTTTCTTTTCTTTTCTTTTCTTTTTTTTTTTTTTCTAAAATTTTCTACAGCGTCAGAGACATCTAGTGGTTGAAAAGTGTAAAACAAGGACAGAATAATACAATAGTTAAGGTTGGTAAAGACCTCTAAGATCATCTGGTCCAACCATCACCCAATCACCACCGTAGCCAATAGCCATGTCTCAACACATGCAGCTGCCTAATCCATCTCCCTGAAATCAGGGAGAAATCATGGGTCAGTCAATGAGTGCCTCCTACCCCTGCTACCATCCTCCTTCATCTCCCAAAATATGGAGCTAGGAAATGAGAATAGTCCTCAGTGAATGAAAATACAAGAGAAATGTGAATATGGGAATGAGAGAAAGTTCTGTGATATATTGGTGCCTTAGCCTGCCTATCATAAAGCATAAAGCAACTCAAATGAACCATTTGAAATATAAGCTTAAATCTCACTCAGAATCACATGCAAAACAGAACAACAACAGAAAAGTGTCTCTTTGTTTGTTTGTTTGTTTGTTTGACTAATTTTTTTTCCACAAGCTTTGGATTTGTCAACACAGAACATGACTGAAAATAGAAAGTCGGGTCATCAGTTGTTACTGGAATTCAGAGAGGTTTCTGGAAAAGTCGAGCAAATAATTTCCTGTCTACTGCTGAGAAAATCACCCTGATGCAAACTAAAAAGACCATGACAGGATGGAATTCAACACTTGGCTGGACAAAATAGGACAGTTTCTTTCCTGCTGCAATTCTGTTGAAATTAGGGGAGCTACACAACAGATCAGTTTGGTCAGTGCATTTCAATAATAGCACAAATGTTCACGCTTTAAAAAAAAAGAAAATCAACTGCAGTTTGGAGCTTGGCTTCTATTATCTGTAGGAAAAAATAATAATAATAAAAAAAATCTCTTAAAATATGGGATTCCATTCCAGTTCACTAGAAGTTAATGATTCCTAAGGGAAACCAGAGAGCAGAGATGTGATGCACACCTACATCTTATTCCTGAAAGGAGGAGGCATACTGAGATATACACATACAGCACTCATCAGCTTCATAGTGTAGATGGATTCTACAGACTCCCCAGGCAGTTTTGCTATTTAAGGAACTAGTACATGTGGAGACAGTATAGAAAATTAGATACTTCATAAATACAAACACATACTTCTGTACTTTTTCCTCTAGGCAACTACATCCAGTCCATATGGATAAGATAGAATGTCTGTTATGTTGTCTATAAGTTGCACAGACATACAGGAGATGAGAAAGAGGGTGGGTGTGTTTTGCTGGCTTGCAACATTTTCTTGCTCTCTGTATTCTAGGTACCCATTTTCCTTGCTGCTTCATTCTGGGACATCAGCCACCCTTTAGGGAGAAAAGAGGACGAGGATGCACCTTTCCAAAGAGCATCTGAGGATGCTGAGCCAGGGGAAGCCTCTGGGATTCCAGATGAGGCATGGAACAGTGACAGGTGAGGAGGCATCCAGTACCCACAAAATGGGAAAGTGTTGAGAAGGCTAGGAATAAACAGCCCAGCCAAGCCTTGGAGGAGATGGAAAGCAAAGAGATTTATTCATTGGTCACCCATTTAGTTTGTTACAAAGAAAAAATCTGACACTGAAGATTCAAAGTCCTTGTTGTGTCATCTGTCCTTAGTGTGCCAATGACCAAGGGTCTGCACTTCAGAGTACAGACTGTATTACAGAGCAGAATGAAGCCATGGTGGAATGAACAAAATGTAATCATTGCTCTTTCCTCAGTTGTGCAAGAAAGGAAGTCTGGGGACTGACTCTTTCAGTCTCTGATGAAGCTTTAGGCACTCACATTATCTGTGCTTTCCAGAGAATCAGGGATAAAATTGCTCTTGCAATATTCTCCCTTCTTCTGCATGCAATCCAGGACAAGTCAAGCTTGTAAGCCCAGGTGTAAACTGCAAAGTTATGTGATATATTGAAGCTGCAAATTAATAATGAGTTCTACAAAATGGTAAATATAACAAGCTCTTTCCCAGCTCAGGAGCTTTGTTTATTATTCTCTTACCACTGAGGATTTTGTTACACCTACCCAAACTATCCTTCAATTGTGTCAGTCTTTTACATGTAAGCATCTGGTGCAGGTTATCAATACAACATATCAGCTATCTGTTCACTCCACAAAGCAGCCTCCCAGTGGCAAAGATGCAGTGGCCCTCATTGGGAAAGAGTTAAAAAATCACTTGGCTTTGGTATCACCATAGATGTTTCAATCTGCTGCTGCTGCCTTTTCTTCCACGATGCCGCTGTGTTCCTGTCAATATCATAACTGCCTCTCCACAATAACTATTATGTTCTGTCATGTCAGTTATCCAGAGCACCTGTTAAGATGACCCATCATACAGCAACTCTGAGCTACTCACATCCTATTTTTTTGGCTGGTGACCAAGAGGCTCACATTGATTTTTTTTACTAATTCCCGGCAAGATCAATGCACAACTGAAATTCAGTGCCACGCGGCTCTCTTCATCACTGTAATCAGATAGCTGGCTGCAGCACGCAGCAGACACAAGGGCAGCAAACAAAGAACAGGCGGAATTGGAGATAAGGAACACAGTATGCTGCAAAATGTTTCCATCAGCCAAATGGCTTTGAGTTTACTTCCCATCGCTGTCTCCTCCAAACCAATGTTCGCACTCTGTACAAGGATTGTATCTCTGTTCGTGTACAAAGTAGCTTAATTTCTCTGTTGGTCTGTAGCTCTGTAAGAGCTCATCTCGGTTATCTGTGTCTGTGGATAGGATTTGACTATATGTAAGCAGAAACTTGCAGAGATACATGATGCAACACAGCAAGGTACCTTACTTCTTATCTTGATCCCTGATTTTCATCTCTCCAGTGGCTTCCCTTTATCCGTTGTGCTTTGGACCTACCCAAGGCACTGCAGAAAACAGAAGCAATATTTTTCTGCCTGATTTAACTAAGTGAAAAAAAGTGGCAATATGTTGGTGATTCTGGCTGTTTCTTTGTTAAAAAAAAAAAAATAACCAGGGCAAGTACACAGCTTCAAGCAGTTGTCCAGGGAGGGGGCTGCCCAGGGAGGTGGGTAAAGTCACCATCCCTGGAGGTGTTCAAGAAACGTGGACTGAAGGACATAGTTAGTGGGCATAGTGGCGGTGGAGTGATGGTTAGGCTAGGTTATCTTAGAAGATTTTTCCAACAGTAATGATTCTGTGATACCAATGACATCCTTTGGCTGCATCCACACATCCAGACCAGTGATGTGGTCAGGGAGTGATAGCACTACCGGGAGACTGATCCCTCTTGATAAATGGTTAGACAAAATCACCCTCATCTAGGAGAGTTAAGTCATGTGCCTGTGACTGCTCTGTGCTGCTGAACCAGCTCTGGCTTAGTTTTTCTATTAAACTCAGTGCAGATGACAAACATCAGTCCTGCTCAGCAAACTGTCCCTCAACAACCTTCCAGAACCCACAAATACAGCTGATGTTAATAGAGAAAAGTATTCTGTTACGAAGCACTGCATCAGGCTGCCCAGAATGGTTGTGGAATCTCTGTCTCTGGATACTTTCTTGTGCAACCTGCTGTAAGGAATCTGCTTTAACAGGAGTTTGGACTTGATGACCTCCAGAAATCCCTTCCAACTCTTATGATTTTGTGATTCTATGGCCTTTTTCAGTATGAGGACCCAGAGAGCCTTAATCATTCATAACCTTGTTTTCTTTTGCATCTATTCATTCAATTTTCAAAGTTTCAAAGAACAGAAACAAACATATCAATAGATTGATCAGTTTTCAAGATACTGGAGAGCCTCAAGCGCCTTTTAGATATTTTCCAAAATCACTCTTGGAGGTTTAGGCGTTGAGGAGAAAGTGCATAACATCTGATGTATTTCTGCAACAAAGAAGGAATTGGACTATAATGACTGTATTACAATAGCTTTTCTTTGCTCTGTTTTTCTTCTTACAGGTAGTTTCAAAAGTAAAGCCTCCTGTTTTACTCCATGGAAATTATAAGGGGTACAAAGAGCATAGTAGAGCAAATTCTCAGCTACAAAGCACTACTTTTCAACATAATCACCTCTGTTAGCTATACATTTTCACATACATTTCAGTGATGAACGAGAGCCTGCATGCTACACTCATAAAAATCAGGAGCAGTGGAGGCGACCTGCTGCCGTTGCCACCACTGCTGAAACGCACCACCCACCACCTCACTGTGCTCACATCCACTGCTTGGTCTCCATAAACATTCATCAAACAACAATGAATGTCAACGAGTACCATTTATTTCTACATGGAAGTATTCAGTTCCACACCTTTGCTTCATGCACACTTCCACGTCAGACTCTTTTAACAGACTGTCCCTCTGCTGCCATCTGTCACATGGAAACAAATTGGTGGGAAGGTGGGAAGTTCATTGGCCGCCATGTGGCCACAAGCGTCTCCCTAAGCATAACTAGCTGCGAGATCAAAGCTTGTTTAAAACAGCCAGTAAGTCAGAGAGACTCATACAGGACGGTGTATGCCACCTCCTTTGGCACAGCAACAGTATTTCTGGCAAGTGCTCAGAACACCAGGTATCTGCCTAAACCATCTATGCTGTACTATTTGTCACAGCATTGCCCTCCCTCTGTAACTGCGTTGCTCCAAATTATGTATCAGTAGAGCCCTGTTGGGAATTTCCACATTTGCTTCGCTGAAATTTTCCGTGTAGACGATAACACAGCAGTTCTTATAAGCCTATCTGGTGGTGTTACTAGGAAAATAAATCAGATCAGGTCTATCGCAGAAATAAATCAAGCACACCAGCTGACACTGACAAACCTCAGTGCTTTCATTAAATGTCAGCAAGCTTTTCATTGCTTTTGCTTATTTTTATTTCATTTTAAATTTTTCTCATAAGTGCTCTGTACTTAATGTCTTCCAAATCCATTACTCTCCCAGTGTTTCAAAACATAGTATATCTCCTCTGCAAAATCATGCACTGAGCTTCAGATAATATATTTTTCAGCCTATCCCATCGTATTCTAATAGTTCTCTAATGGGTCTTCCTAGGGAAAAAAATAAAATAAATTTTTAAAATACCCTCCTCTCCACCCACAAAAACAAACAAACAAACAAACAGATAAATAAAGTGATTAAGTAAGCCATACCAAGGCCATAGCAGTTCTGGAGGTTTACACAAAATATTCCTATTTATAACTGCCTCTTGAAATAATAGCCTGATGAGAACTAAAATATAGCTTTCAGATAACTGAAGGTCATTAATCCTTGGCCGTACATCAGTTCACATCAAGAAAAAAAGAACATAAATAATCATTTCACACCTTATGTTAGATTGCAGGTCGTATCATTATCACCAGGATTCCTCCCTTGAAACGAAATGATAGATTTGCTTGTAAGGTTTTTCCTTAGCACACCTCAACCTACAACACTTGCACACATCTCAGAGAAACGATTTCCTGATAGATTATTTGGAGTGAAAAATACTAGCTCTGAGCTGTATTAAAGTGTGCCATTAATGGCTGCATAGCTTTCTCAGTAATCTAATGATTCCAACGTTTAAAAATTCAATTTTCTGAAACTTTATATTTGTACATTCAGATTGCCCACTAACATAATTTATTGTTTTTAAATAATGTTCCCACACATTATATCTCCCTTTCTTCAAGAGAAAAAAGGGCATATTAGGCACCCAGCGTAGCAGCTGAGTTCCTTTTGAATATGTTTCTTCTGTATATGGAAAGTAGTATTAAGAGTATTAAATCATCCTGTCTCTGGGAACACATATGAACTGTAAATGAATGAGGTAGGCAATTTTGCTTAATTAGAATCAATAGTATCATCCTTTAATTAACCGGTATTGATTGCATTATGCAGAGGGCAGCCTTGCAGAGGATATGTTTAAATGTTATTTCTGTATGACTTGCAAAAATATGTCAAGGGTCAAACTGAACTTGTATGGAGAGTATTCCATTTGGGGGGGGAGCAATCGTTCTGAATTTATCCAGGTCCTTCCCATAAAGCACGTGTGAGTGGGAAGCCAATGTTAAATCCTCACCAGGAGAAGAGCAAGCTTTCATTCAGATATGGGAGGTTTTGTAGTCCTCCTCCAGAGGAGTTCTGGAGAAGTACAGATCCCTTTCCCACCCATTCCCTGCATCAGAAAGATCAATAGAGCAACGCACAGATCAGGACCCTCACTGCTTTTGTAGCATCTCCCATAAACGTACAACACATGATTTCTTGTCACTTAAGTGTATGACATGATGAGAAAACAAAGTGGTCTCATGTCTCATCACTCTGCTCTGAGTGCAGCAGCTCCCAGCGATTGATGGCACATGGGTGCTGATGTTCCTATTTTCCTGCACACACTCCAGGTGAAGGTAATCACAGAACTGCGGACTGCTGAACACTGAAATTGTATTAAGCCAGCAATTAAATGCTGAAACACACACCATCTCATGTCAATACCTCTGACATGAGGAATGCTCCTCAAAAAACTGTGCAGCGCTCAGACACTTCTTTACAGTAGCCCAATAGGCCATGCATCATGGGTAAAGGTGAATTAAAAAATGGCAAAATGTTTCTGAGTGCCAATCTGTGAAGTCTGTGCAGACTGGAAATTAGCTGGGCTTCCCAAAGGAAAAAAAAAAAAAAAAAAAAAAGAGCTATCAGTGTATGAATACATTCCACAAGATATTATAACACCAATGAAAAATTTCATGTTCAAATAAATGTGGCCTCTAATGGGTAACTGCAGGTCATTGCAGAAGCTATCTGCTTGCGCACTGTAACTCTCAACATTATTTGTCATTATGAGAATTTGAGGACCATAAAATTCTACCCAAGACAAGGCTCACATTATTTATGTGTACGTGTATAGGTACACACATATACATACATGCATATACATACAGATGAGCCTCTTCTTTATCTCTTTTCATGGCAAAAATTCATAGGTAATTGTTGTGAAAGCACTACTTTATAGCTGATAATTTGCTCTATCAAATAGTATTATTGCGCTATTAGTATCAGCTGTCATTTCCATGGAGAGAAGTTGGAGGCAATACTTTTGGAGTAAACCACATACATACACATTTTTAAAAAGATGCAAACATACTGAGAGAGGCAGCCGTGGTTCCCAAAGGCCTTCTAGAAAGGGACTGAAGGAGGAAGGGAAAAACTAACTCAGAGAGATGAAAAGCCTCCCAGCCTCACAGCAGATCACAGATGAAAAGTCTTGCAGGCTTCAAAGCCCCACTTCAGTGCTCTCAAACCATCTTCCCTCCCTTCTTTCTGGCAGCAGGGACAGATACATCAGATTTGGCTCTGAAAACACAGGTAGCTACAGCACCAGACAAATGGGAGTGAGCTTTTCTTGTTACAGAGTCCAGTAATGGGATACTGCAGTGTTGCAATGTAATAAGCATGCAGGCAGACCAGCACCACACAGGCAGCCTGTCTGGACATCCTCATGCTGATTCTCCCAGCCCATCAATGGAAAGGAAAACATTTGTGCTCTCCGTATGGCTGAAATGTGGCTGTACACAGACACACCTGTAAGAGTGGGCACTTGCCAATGAAAAGCATAAAGGCCTGTCGTTAGTTCTGTCAGTGAATGGGGTAAAGGTGTAACATCCTCTCTGGCAACAAAACTAAAAGGAAGGTAAAACTAAAGCAAATCAGCAAGGGCAACGGTGAACAAAGATACTCCTGTTCGTTTCAATACATTGCATTGATTGGAAGTAAGTAACATTCGGGTCAACTTTTCCTCTAGTCTTTTCAATGAAATTATATATTGTTTTGATTATTCACTTTCTAAGTAGTCTCCATTCCCAAGCTTCCCTTTCTGGGTTATTTTCCACTAGCTACCATTAATACAATCCTAAGGCTAATGAAGCACTCAATAGAATATAAATACTAATGAGGTGTGCTGGACTCTGCAGGTCTGTAGGGGGAAGAGAATCGAACAGGTGAGTGAAACCATGAAATCACACAGCTGCTATGCAGTAGACAGTGTTTAAGTTTGTTGTTGTATTCCTTATCCTTTCTTTTCTGTTGTCCATATGAGCCTTTAAGTCAAGAGCAGCCCAGAAGATTTTTTTAGATTTCTAAATTCCAGTTTCAATCTGCTTCAAAAATAATAAGTGAGAAAGCAACATGTGCCACTTAAAAACCCCAGCAAAAGGGAAAAAACAAACAAAAAAACAAAAACAAAACCAGAAACCTTTCAAAGGTGGGACTGAACTTGGAAAAAGCTTTGTTATTAGCAAGTGGAATGCCATTCTTGTTCACAGGCCAGTACACAGAGCACAAGCCCTACAGCTGGGAATAGCGAGCCAGGAGCTATGTATGGGCTGTCAGAGACAAGGTTCTTGGACAACAACAGAGCAACAATACAAGAGAGGGGTATAGAGTGGCAGTCCTGTTCTTATTTTAATTGAGGAACGGTTTAAATGTAAAACTCTTCTTCAGTTAATTTCCTCCCGCAGTAAAACCAGCCACTAACTGCAGCCTGTGGCTGATGGGTGTTTATCAGGTACATGATAGCCTCAGTCCTGCCTGCTACTGTGTTTGTGACTGGTAGTGTTTTTGTGATGATTTGTTCCAACTCAAATAATTATGACCCTTGATTTAATGTTACCCATTTCACCATTCTTCAGCCTCTACAGAACATATTCAATGGTATCTCCACCAATCCCAAAATTCAGTGCATGAAGCGATGAGAATGAGCACTCGCCATATCTCATACTGCTGAAGCAACTGCGCCATGAGGTTCTTTCTCTTTGCATTCCAAGACAAATCTTTTATGCTGCAACATCCATCTGTCATCTCACTGAATATCCTCAGCAGCAAGCATGACGATCAGAGGGCTGGAGCACCACCCCTATGGGGACAGGATGAGAGAGTTGGGCTCTTCAGCCTGGAGAAGAGAAGGCTCCAAGGAGACCTTATAGCAGCCTTCCAGTACCTGAAGGGGGGCAAACAGGAAAGATGGGGAGGGATTTTTAGAAAGGCAGATAGGGACAGGATGAGAGGAAATTGTAAAATGGAAGAGGACAGATTTAGACTAGATGTCATGAAGAAATTCTCTACTGTGAGGGTGGTGAGACACTGAGACAGGTTTCCCAGTGAGGTTGTGAATGCCCCCTCCCTGGAAGGATTCAGGGCCAGGTTGAATGGCTTTGTGAGCATCCTGGTCCAGAGGGAAGCGTCCCTGCCTACATCAGGGGGATTGGAACTAGATGATCTTCAAGGTTCCCTCTAACACTAACCATTCTATGATTCTATGTGGAACTGCTTCTCCTTGGCCCACACTACTAGGCAGCAGTGGCTCCCTCCTAACTCCATGGCTCACTTGAAAAGCTGTTGTAAGTAGAAAAGTTGTTTCTGACATAGTTAGAGAGGAAAATAATGTAGTTCTTTTGCCAGAGTAGATAAGTCTTTCCCTGCAATGACATGAGCTATTTAAGCAAAGGTCTCTCTTACTGTTTAAAGCTGAGTATATGGAGAGTTTGTCGAGATAATTATCCCCATTAGAGACTAATATTTTCATGCCTTTTCCTGTCATATGGGCAAAATTTCACAGAGTTCAGCTGATATTTATGGGAAGATATCTCTTGTGTAATCTTACCTCGGTTTTCTGCAGTAAGGAATGATATTGTAGCTCTGCAAAACCCAAACAGGAAGAAGTGCCCTGGCAGGGATTCAAAACAGCTTTTAGTTCACTGCATGGCAGTGGTCAGGAAAAAAAAGAGTCCCTGCAAACACCTCTAATTAATGACAAAAGCAGAAACAACCAGACAAAAACAATCTGAAAATGTCTAATTAGGCAAAAAGGATGGCCCAGTATCTCTTCAGAGAACATGGTTCAAGTCCACCTATTTCCCTTTGACTCTTAACCTGTCTAGTGTCCTACTAATCTCCTACTAGTTAGTGTCCTACTAGTCTACTGTTTGGGCCCTACTAATCTCTCAGCTGCAGATATGCTAACTAACAACTGAGCAGCAGCAAATTGTGGAAACATTAAAAGATAGTTGTGATTCACTGACAATATCTTACATATATAGATTTGCAAACGGATGTATTTTATCTAGTAATGAGGAATGTATCTCAATGATTAGACTGAAGTATGACATATGGGATTATTTGTTTTCGTTGACACAGATTTAGGCTAAATGGGTTTCAGGAGAATTATTTCTCTGTACTTTGGTTTCCCAACAACACAGTTGCTTGTAATAAACCTGCCTTCTGATTTTCAGGATGGAGTAGCTCATTACACGTACCTCTACAAAATTTAGCATGGGAAAGAATCATAGAGTCATAGAATCACAGAATGGCTTGGGTTGGATGGGACCTTAAAGCCCACCCAGCCCCAAGTCCCTGTCATGGGCTGGTTATCCTCCACCAGCTCAGGCTGCCCAGGGCCCATCCAAGCTGTCCTTGAGCACCTCCAGGAATGGGGCATCACAACTCTCTGGGCAGCTGTCCTAGGGCATCACTGCTCTCTTTGCCAAGAAAGTGTTCTAGTTTCAGCCTTGAACTGAAGACAGTAAGTTTAAATCAGTCTCCTAAATAGCCACAGAGAACATGAAAGTATATCTATGGATTTGATGATAAGGTTTTTTTCACCTCTTTCCTTGTTGGATCCAGTCTTCCTCATGGGAAAGACATTAGAAAGGTGTGCAGAGAGCACATGAACAGTTTCCCAGCAGAGGAAACTCACAAGCAAAGAATGAATAAGGTAGCCTCTGTGCTTTCAGCCAGCACTGATGTAATGACCTTATCATATAACACACAACAGTGAATTAATTCCCCTCTTTGCCTGTTAAAGACATTTGTTCTCTCTCAAGTTCCTTGTCAAAACCTACGAACTAGGCCAAAAAAATAATAATAATCCTAAAAAAACCCCACAAAAGTTGTCAGTCTCAGTCGCCATCCCATCTCCTTTTATTAATAGAACCTTGACATGGGAGAGTTTTCTGGCCAAGCATTTTTCACACCCAAATAGGCTCAAATAAAAAATTATTGCCAACACAATGATTTAAATGTAAGATGTAACACTACAGCACTTGCCTAACATGATTTTTTTAATGTCAACTCCAATGTGTCTGACACATGCGAGGCATAAATGAATATCCATATTTCTTAGGAATTAAAGGTTCCCTGACAGCTCACGGTATGGAGCATACGGCACTCCTGATGGGTCGCTACTGAGGACTGGCATTATTTTCACCTCCTTCATTCTTCCCCAGCCAGCTTCACAAATGGGAGCCAGAAGACTCTCCCCTCTAACCTCAAGGGCAAATGTCTCAAAATATTTGATATAAACCAGCCTATGTTAGGTTTGCTAATTGCATTTGTCAATCTCCCTTGCCAAAATTTCCTCAAGTAACAGAACCTTTGGCAACAAACATGGAGATCTATGTATTTTGGTACAGAGAATGCTTTTTTACTGTGCATGAGCTAGGGGCTATAAAAGAGAAATGACTCCATGTTTCATAGAGTTGGTCCACGGAGCTGCCTCAACCCATGCAGTGTCAGAATTGGCAAGTTCTCTGTTTTAAAATAACTTTTTCTGATGTACTTCTAGTTGGTTTCTTTCTCTGCCTCCTAATCTCTTTGTTCAGTACTTCCTCACGACACCAAGTCATCACTCCATTCATCTGCATCAATCTGTCTGCTGCTTACAGACTGCTGGGTCTGCCTCATCAAGTACAGACACTAAATTCATATCTTTTTTCAAATCAGTAATTGCCTTCAGCTTCACGCTGTCATTTTTGCTTCTGTTGATGTCTATTAGATTTTGGTGTACTGTTTCATAAGTCTGTGCTGGGTTTTTTGAGTCATGTAAACTCCAATTCTGCCACTGAATTACAGGCCCATCTTGTTTGAATCTGTTGAAATTATGTTTATGCACATACAATTTTCTGTTCATCATGGAAAAAGTGAAATATCCAGCACCTGTAGATATGCACTCAGACATCAAGCACAGAAAGTATCTTCTCTAATTCTTTAGGCTGTGATTAATTTGAAATTAAACTGGTAGCTGAATATGCCTGCATGTATGTGTCTACATGTGAAGCAGTTTCAGAGTTCCCATTACAGCAGCGCAGACTGACTAATTCATTTGTTCTCATGCAAACCTCTAGTGCTCTTTGAGATGCCCTAAAGCATTCACATGCCCCAAGTCCCTTGTCAATATAGGAAGTAGAGTCTAGAGCAATTCAATTTATCCTAAGTCTGGCAAAAGCCGTTGGGTCAGCTGAATTGCTTTTCAGGCTCCAGTAATGATTAGATTTTCATTGACTAAAGTAGGAGCTCAGGCACTTAAATCACATGTAGACACCTACACATGGGCATCTGAATTTAAATGCCTTAATCTGGAGGTGACTTCCACTCCACAGGCTCAGTTTAGGTGTCTGAACATATGGTGCAATTTGCAACGTTTTAGAGTGTCCCAGTCATCCATTTGAGTCTGACAGATATGGCACATCAGCTACTGGAACACTATTCAGAGCCACGTGGAATACCCTGGGGCATCTCAAATGGCACTAGAAACTATGCTTAGGCTACTGAATGACTGCATGTCTACACTATAAATGCCTAAAAAGAAATGACTGTGTGAAGCTCTGAGTTAAGGTTTGAATTGTGCCTAGGAAAAGTCTAATCATTCAGGGCGTAAAGAAGACAAACATAGAAAAAAAAATGAATAGAGACTTTGGCCAGAATACCTTGGCTGTATTCTGTTGCCATCTAAAAATTAACTCTGAAGTCTAAGCAAATGTCTAGACTTGCTCCATGGTTAATACAAATACAGGTTCCTTCAGATGACAATTCATACCAGAATAATAGAGAAACTGGATAAATTGTCCTTTAGATAAATTGCTCTCTACAAATTATGGAAGGAACCCAACTAAGTATTTAGATACCTGATACTTAATAGACTAATGTTGAACAAGATTCCATTCTGACTTTCCCTTTGTGATTTGGTATTAATGATGCAGCTCCCTAGGTGTTAAACATGGGAAAGTGTAGGTGCAAGATTAAAGCACTTGTATAAAGGATAATTTTCTATCAGCTGACTACAATTCATCATTGTAGCAGTCATCATCACTTCCTTATAAATTCACTATGTGTATGGTTGTGGTGTCACTATCCATGGAGGTTTTTGAGAAAAGGAAAGATGTGGTACTGACATGGTCAGTGAGCATGGTCAAGATGGTGGATTGTTGGACTGGATGATCTTAGTTTCAGCCTTAATGTTTCTATTATTCTGTGGTTCTATGATCTATATCTGCATCTGATATTGCTGTTTCTGCAAAAACTATTTTATAGCGTCATGGAATTCTTTATGATGTGCTGAAGATTTCCCTCTATTGAGCCATGAGAACTCATGTTGTCTAGTTGGCCAAAATGTCACAGAATTCTACCAGGAACACAATAGCATTCTAATAAAGATAAACCTTTCCTTTAGAACGCTGGATCTTTCTCTTTTAGCACAAATCACACCCAAAGGCGCTCACCTTCCTCTAAACCAAAAAGGGATAGATGAAGGACTTCACACACTAACTAGTGCAAACCACGTTCAGTAAGTCACTATGAATGTGCTATCGATTCTTACCATAAATCTACTGCCTACATAAAGATAAGAAATAACAACATCCATTTGTGTGCAAGTTCCACAGAAATAAAGTTCAGTCTCTTTGTATGAAATGACAATCACTTTCATCTTCTTTCTTTATTATTTTTTCAATTAAATTATACGCGCTTGTCAGCATATGCATAAACAATGCCTTAAATAATTTTCTTAAAGTAAACAGTACAGAATTAACAGATTTTTCGGGTGTAAATGGCGTTATTCAGAAGCAGTTAATGTGTATGATTTATCCATCACCTTTGTGTGAAGTCTTTGAAAAGGTTCTTTTGTTCTAAAGTTAGGGGGTGGAATAAGAATAACCACAATAATGGTAGCAGTGAGACTTAAGGAGGAGACATTCAAATAGCATTCATCCAGTCACACTGTGAGACGAACAAAGGGACTTCATCATTTGTAGTTTCTGAATTGTGTTGTCATAGGGCTTAGCCTAGAACAAATCCTCAAGCCCAGGTTAATTTTACCAAACTTTAATAAATATACAAATAAATAAAAATTAGATGCCTAGAACAGATTTTTCATATCTAAAATACTTACCTAGTCCACACTAGTCCTATATATCCTCTTTATGCAAAGTGAAGAGATACAGATTTCTAGAGGATAATTTTTCTTGCCCAAAATCTAATGTTTAAGTCCAGAAAAGAAGAGTAGATCTCTGATTTGTGCATTTTCTTTCTGACTTCTGTGCAGACTGCATGTCTACTTTAAACTTAATTTCTAATACTCAGATGAACAGAGTTGAGAGAGAGAAGCTCCACTGAGGTAAAGTGTAGTTCTGTCTTCTGGGAATCTTTTCCCTTCCCTAGAAATATCTGTACATATAGCTAAGATTATAGATGAAAGGAAAGTAGTTTCTCCTTGCATTTTTCTAATATAAAACAAACTTAAGCTAATTTGAATAGTACCAAACTCACTATTTCATATTATTACCTGCATTATTTGTTTGAAAGATTAATTGTTTGAACACAACAGTTCATTCTTAGTCATAACCTCCATTTGATAATTGCTTAATGCCACTTTTGATTATCTTAGCGAACCTGTAATATATTTGGCTTAGCAACTTATATAAGTGTGTATTTGCTGGTCCATAGTGCTTTACAAAATCTTTTAAAATACAAACAATAGGCTTATCCATCTTAAATATCATGTGGATCACAAAGGCTGAATGAATGCATTCCCTTTAAGAAATCGACAAACCACTTTGTCCTGATCCTAAATTAATGAATGGTTGTGTTCAAAATCCTAAAACTATAGTTTAGAGCTGATACATACTAATGAAGAGCAGTGTGTTGTGGTCATTTCCACATCTAAGCCTCTGAGAGGATGATCAGTTGAGAAAAGGATCAGGAGAAGAACGTGTCTAAAAGAAAACAAAAAATACTCTTCCCCTCTTCCTCTGCTTCCCTGCCTCAACAACAACAGCAAAAAATCTACAAAGAAAAAAGGACGAATAGATGACCCAAAAGTAACTGTTGTGGGTTTTGATATGAACTTGAAGAACAATCTGTTCTGAAAAACAAAAAACAAAACAAAACAGAACAATAAAAATAAAAATACCATTTATATTATGTCTGTTTTTCTATTTTATTCTCAGGTTGTTTTCATTTGTTTCGTGCTAATTTTATATTATAGGAGTAATTGAAACTCTAGTATACATTTGGGATGGGGTTACAGGTTTTCATGAATGTGATGCATGATATTAGAGTATAAGCCAAGCAGACCAGACGTAACTGTAGGAAACACAATCCCTTTAATCCTCGTCTCCAACATATGTTGTTAGAAAACAAGTTCCATTCTGTGGAACATGGCTAAATTTCTTTGTAAACAAGAGTACTTTTCAGCATGTTGAGACACAGCAAGGAAATCAAGTACAGTGTAGAACAACTTCACAGGAGATCACTGGGCTGTGAAAAGCAGCAGCAAAGAAACAAGCTGACTGTTGCTTTCTGATACGCAAGGTTTCACTTCACCTCTGTAAAGCTGAAGTGGCATTGCTGTATTCACAAATGTCTGAAGCGATGATTGGAAGCACAGTGGAGAAAAAAAGTAGTGCTTTTGATTATACCAAGTGATACTTCTGGATATAACAAGTTTTGGGGGACACAATATGTAGAATACTGATTATCCCTGCTCCAAATAGAGGGAAGCCATGACAAAGTAGCAAGGGTTTACATCACAAGATGCTTGGGACAAGGTTCCCCTTGGAGCTGATGAGATATATTTCTGCACATTTCCTTGCTTTCCTTTCTCTTTCTTCAATTTTTCCTTTTTATTTTTTAATTTTTTTTAATTTTTATTTTTTTATTTTCCTTGGCACTATTCTTTGCTTCTGTTCTACTCAGTGAAGAAAGCATTCACTCTTCCCTGTCCTACTTGAGTCCCACATGAAAAGCATGATGGGCATT
The DNA here is from genome assembly GCA_035772895.1 of Perdix hodgsoniae. NCBI lineage: Eukaryota > Metazoa > Chordata > Aves > Galliformes > Phasianidae > Perdix > Perdix hodgsoniae. Next base: position 23,379,356 of record JAPSGF010000008.1, read on the forward strand.
ACAGCCAGCCAGTTTCAGACTTCTTTCTCTTGCTAGGAGAGATCTGTGATCAGGTATTCAACCTATTCCTTCAAATATGAATTTTCCTATCTTTGCCCTTCCACTGCCATCACATACATTCCCACTGAGCCATGGGGAAGAACAGTAACACCCTACCACTTAGAGGTCTGTGTTAGCTGCACACATGGGATTTTTTCTCAGCTCTGTCAGCTAATTCCATTATTGTACCTGAAATCAATGGTGTCTGGGACTGATAGTCTATACTTTCCATTTCTTTGATCTTGGAATGGGTTTGTTATGAACAATTGCACATTTGTTTAGAGAACAAGGAAGTGCAAGAAGCACTGAGACTGCTTATGGCATGTCACATTCTGTTACTGTGCTGCACTTGTTTCTTCTGCCTTGCATTAAGAACATTCATTCCATCTCCCAAGGATATTGGTTCCGTACCACTGAAGATAAAAATATTCCCAAAATGCCCAGTGGGTAAATATTTTTATGTCTTTCCACTTAGATGAGGCTGTTTTAGAATGATGCTGACTCACATGTGATCTCTCTTGCATACTAATCAACACAACAATAATTCAGGTCATTTGACTGCTAAATGTGTTCTCTAATGTATTAACCTTTTGCTGTTAACCTGCAGTATCCTCCTTCATTCAGAGCAAAGGAACTGAATGAAGCAATGGGAAGATGAGGATTGAGAAACTTAAATTGAAAGTAAGGGATGGAGTTTAGGTTAGTTGTATTACAATACATTTAGATGTAGGAATTGAACTCTGATATCCTGAGTCACAGTCCACTAGTTTAAATCACAAGAATGTCCTTCTCCTCTTCTTCTGCAAGCAAAGAAAGCTTGATGACAGTGATGGTCTCTGCAGCACTTATTTATTTACAGCACTGGCATCCTGATTAAGCCTTTGTCCTGCTTATACATGTTTTGTAGACCCATATAAAGAGGAAAAAGGTCAACATGTGACTTGGATAAGCAACAACATTGTTTGAAAAAGCATGTTCAAAACCAGCAGCACAAAACCCAGTATGAAACTAATTCATCAAATGTCTGCATGAAACATCTGGGGAATCAATTCAGAAATATATATATATATATATATATATCCACACACATAAATGTATTCACAAATCATTCACACTTAAAAATCAGGGAGAATAGCTTAATGAGTTCTGCACTACAGCTGGGCTGCTTTGCGCTATTTACGTGTGGTTATGGTCACTGCTTTTAAAGCTTCTAAATGTAAATGCGAAGGCTCTTTGCCTTTGTATTCAAAAATAATCACTTGGGTGATGGTTCTTGTTTATTTTTACATAGGTTAAATAAATTAATTGCAAAATCAGATCAGAGTGAAAAACTTGTAATTCCCAAGGCAAGGCAAATGATGACTTAGTGTAGAGAAGGTGATAGCATGTGACATCACTTTCCATGTGAAGCATTTTCTACTTAGCTGTGTTAAACAAGAGAGTTAGCTTATCATAAAGGGTTTCTACCAAGCCGCATTTTACTTTGGTGGAATGAATAATACCATTCCTTTCTCTTTCAACTTCTGGGTAGTATTCAATTGAAGGTGTTCAACAGAAAGGCCTCTCCTTTGTTAATCATTCAGTGGATGAGTCCCTCTCAGCTGGATCTTGCTTTTCTGAGCTGATGAGGCCACTGAGTCAATCTTTTTTTAAGTTTGTTTTTTAATTTAATATTTTCTGTGAGAGGTATTTAGGGAAGTGTATCAATCTGTTTCCTTTTTATTTTGTTTCTCAGTAACTGATGCTTCCTAGGTTTTACATTTGCCAGCTTCTCTAAATGAAGGAAAGACAATCTTTTAGGGGTAGTCCTGCCTAGTGATAAAACTATGTATTAAAAGAGAGAGCTGTTCATTAGCAATTGCTTTCTTGAGAAAGAATCACTGAAACATCTTTAAATATTTACATCCTTTAAATTAAATTAATTCATATTACTACAAGAAAAGATGCCAACGAGACACAAATTGTCACTTCTGGTTCCATTTCTTGCTCAGATTCCAATCCAGCCCAATTTAGAAGAGAATAGCCTTCTGAGGTGTATTTCTCCTACGGCTAAATAGTGGAACTGAAATAACCATACTTCTAAATTAGGCACTTTCATTTTGTCTCAAAAAATCATGAAAGCCCTGATTGTGATGGGTCAGAGCACACTGAACTGTAGAATCATAGGAAAGTGACCCCAAGATGCCTTCCAATGCAACACTTTCTGCAAAGCCTTACCTGGCGTATCTCAGGTCTGCAGCCAGGGAACTGTGAAGAACTGAAGTTTACCTTTTCCTATGTAACTGTCATCCCACACAAAATGTTTTGTACTTCACAAAATGAAATGCAAGTGAATTCCAGGGTGATGTAAATGTTTCATGAGAACACAAAGTTTCCATTCCAACTTCACCTCTTGTATTATGGGCATACATTATACTTAGACATAATATAGGCATATGGACATATGTCATTTTGTGTACATACATCTAAAATAACATTTTCAAGTGGAAACAAAACCATTTGGAGGCAGACAATCAAAATGTCCTTTATTGAAATCATTTTTATCCTGTTTTCAAAATGAACTTAAATTAAAATGTATTTGTTCCTATGAGGCACTTTACTTTGCCAAATTCTGACAAGAAAGAGAAATGTTTCCACTCTGAAGACATTTTACAGCACAGATTTGATCTATCCGTGGTCTTTTATAAGTTCACATTTATGGCTGTCTCACAAAGTGCGTAGTTTTGCTTATAGCACCCAGAGTCACTTGTCAGGATATGAGATTCATTGTGCTAGACACTGTGTAACATGTAAAACAGTGTTAAACTGTCTGGGCAGGATTCAGCTGCCTTTTTACGGGTTCCTAGTGCAATCTGGGACACCCGAGAGTGTCCTAAACGTGTCCAGGGGGCCAGGTCTGCAAGATCTGCAGCTTTCAGAAGCAGCAGCTGGAAGCATGAAATGATACCCCTCTATGCTTACAAGGATGCTGCACTCCTGGTTCTAGGCAACAGACTCCTGCCCTTCACCTTCCGAAACAGTCTACTGGAAGCAAGGATTATGGGATTACAAAGTATGCATTTAGAAAGCAACTGACAGTACAACAAGAACAGGAGCAGTAGGAATGGGCTGACCATGATCCAGCGGAGTGTCACAGTGGGGCACAAACTGGACCACAGAAATTGCCATACAAACATAAGGAAGTAATTCATTACCATGAGGGTGCAGAGCACTAGTACAGGTTGGCCAGAGATTTGTAGAGTCTCCTTCTGTGGAGATATTCAAGATCTGCCTGGATGCCTACTTGTGAGACCTGCTGTAGGGAACCTGCTTTAGCAGGGGTTTGGACTTGATGATCTCAAGAGATCCCTTCCAAGCCTTGCAGTTCTGTGATTCTGTAAGATAAAAGAAGCACCACAGTGCCACACTTGAGATATAATTAGCCTGTTATCCTGTCTCTCACAGTAATCAACAGTAAATGAAAAGCTGACCAAAACCAGGGTACATCTACAGAGAAATTTCCCTGCAATATAGGAGTGCGATTGAAGAATTTAACAGGAACTGATTAAATTGAAGTAAAAACCTAGCAAGCACTTATCCGTTCTTTTATGAACAGAAAGCTAATGATAAATTGACTGCTTTCAAGGTATCTTGAGAAGAAACAAAAAGTTGGCGTTGCTAAGTATTTCCAGGCTTAAAATCCAGTGTTAACCTGTAACCTCTAGTTCTGCAGCAGAGCACTCTAATGTTTTGCTAATAGTGAAGGAATTAGCAGCTATTAAAACCTCAATTAAGCAGGGCATATCTAAGAACCTGTCTTTTGCACATAGCACTGAGTAAATCTAAATGGTAACAGGCCACCCAGACCCAACTTTCACAGAAGGGTTAGGAAATACTCTGTCTTTCAAAGGCTTACAACGTTTTTATCTGTTGTGGAGCAAGCCAGAAATAAATATTCACACAAATATTATTTCTACTTTGGTTAAATATTTCAATTTACTCAGAGTTTGTCCTTTGGAAGCTCTGAAACTTTAGCAAAAAGATCTCCACACTGAAAATGTTGCAGGGTTTGATAATCATGTTATGGCAAGAATTTTATTTGGAAAATTTTCTCCATTTTTTTGAAAATTTAATGTTGGTTTTGAATTACAATTTTTGTAACGTCAAAACAACGCCATGCTCCTCCTAAGAGGCCCTTCAGATTCCATTTCAATTCTAATACTCAAAATACTATGTTAATAATTCTTGTATCTTCTTCACTGGGAAGTTCAAGACTGTAATCATCAAAATATTTTTTTTCAGGACTTGTGTGTCCTTCTGATGGTAATGCACCATATTCTGAAGACATAATGCTGATATTCTGCTCACACATTTTGAAGGCAAAATATTGACCTTACAATAGGACAGAGTTGAGGGAATGAAAGATGATGAAATATTTCAGTTTTCAAATGTTTCAGAAAAAAAAACAATATAGAAAGGTGTTTATGCTATGTTCAGCACCAGCCTATCAGCACTGATCATGTTCTGCCTGAACTTGGCTTCATATCACCAGGATCACCAGGGGTTTCATTCTAACTCTGTACCAAGTTTATTTAATTCATAAGTGGTAGATGCAGCCTACACCTGAATGTCTTGGATGACAAGCATGGCAGTGTATGCACATAATTGCAGGAGTTGGAAGGGATCTCTGGAGATCAAGTCCAACCCCCTGCTAAAGCAGGTTCCCTATAGCAGGTTACACAGGTAGGCGTCCAGATGAGTCTTGAGTATCCCCATAGAAGGAAATTCCATAACCTCCCTGGGTAGTCTGTTCTGGTGCTCTGCCACTGTGACTGTAAAGTTCTTCTTTGTATTAGTATTGAACTTGCCCATTGTTCTATTGTTGCTTGCCACCAAAAAAAGTCCTCCACCATCAACATGACTTTAGATATTCAGAAACAGCAATGAGATCACCTCTCAAACTTCTCTTATCCAGTCTGAACAGTCTGAGGTGTCTCAGTTTCCTAGTACAAGAGATGCTCCAGGCCTCTTATCACCTTTTGAGCTTTCCAATAGACTTTCCAAAAGACTAAGTAGAATACTGCAAGGTCCAAGTGGCTTCTAAATCTAACCCACTGATGTTGTTACTGGACAAATGGCTTCTTACCAGTACACAGTAGATAAGGAGGTAGATAAGGAACACCAAAACTGTCCCTGCTTCAGAGAGGTGACAATCTGGAAATCTGCGTTGTAGAAGGGAGAGAAAAACACCATCAAGGACCTGTGCATGTCAATAATTCCACACTTTTCAGCCACTCTGTGGAAAATGCAGCCCAAGTGCTCCTCAGGAGAGAGGTTAAATATAGAGTTCCTCTGAAGTATGTTGAAATTAATATACAGTTGAAGCCATTGTATGTGGTCATATGTTGTATGTGGTTATAGTGTTCTCCAAACACTGCAGTTTTTGATTTCTGGTCATCTGAACTTCGTTGTACTAGCAAGTAGGCTAGGCTCCTCACTTTAATTACATCAGTGTTGTGAAAGTGAATTTCTGTTTCTACCTTTCATACTGTTATGATAGGCCCTGATAATTATCACCCCTGTCATCAGTGGTACATAGAAAGGAATGACAAATGGAGGTCTGATGTTGCTAGGCATTGCACAGTTTCTTCCCTGACAAGAGAACACGATGACCTCAGACAAGAGAATTCATCAGAGAAAAGTACAGAGATATTACCAATTAAGGAAATTAAGAGTTATACAAGGAGAGAGTAATAAGAGAAAAGAAAGGGGAACAAAATTGATTAATAGAGATCCAACCTGAGATACAGTGGCTAAGGCTGAGGTGCAAATAGCCCACCAGCAAGCTTTCACTCCCAGATGTTCAGATGCTCCCCATTGGCACCATTATGGCCTCCTGTCTACCAGTCTAATTGGTCTTGTTGCTGCTCCTCCAAGTTCGATTCTTTGGATGACTCTTTTATGGTTTCTTTCTCCAACACTGCAAATTATGTAAGTCTATGGAGAAAATATATGTAGGTTTTTTCCCCAGACAGCAGTCTGGACTCTACAGTGTAGTGGGAAAATGCACATGGAATAGGAATGTTGGTAGTGCTGTCCCAGAAAGGAGACAGTATCAAATGAAAGTAGACAGTATTAATTGAAAGTGATGAACTTTGCATCAGCAGTACATGTAGTAACCATGCATTTTTAAGTTAAATGTAATCTTAACCATAATTGCTACCCCTTTATGAGTACCTGAACATATAATCTCAGCTACATTTTCCCTTGTTTTGTCTACAGTGAATAAAGAAAGGCAAATAAGACAGCGTGAAGTGAAGGAAAAAGGATTAGCTTGCTGGAAATCAGAAGCAGGGAGGCTATTAATGATGAAAAGTTCCCCAAATACTCCTTTTGCTTCTTGCACTAGAATGTAATCCACACAGCTGCTGAAACACCAGCTTTCTTTGCAGATAACCCACAGGTTATATGCATACAAATTGGTAATATAGAAGAAAGCATCTATTAGAAATTATCATGGCCAGAAGCTCTAAGTCTTTGGACACTGGAATTGAAGCAGAATGAACAGTACAGAGCTTTTTAATAGATTAACCTCTTTTGTAAGCTCATAAACCTCCTTAAGAAAGTGAAGAGATGGCTCTAGGGTGACATCTGTTTCAGAAATGGATGGGATACACATTGTGGAGTAACTCTCACCTGTTATGCAGCAGTTATTGAACCCAGTTACAAAAGGAGCTGATGTTTGTATGCATGAATGGCTGCCCTATATGGAGAGAACTCACCTCATTTCTCACTTCTGAATATAGATAGGAGTCCACAAATGTTTTTTAACTCTTATTTCAATGACATCTATGAAAAGAAAAAGGGCTATGAAAATCTAAAATGCTTTTTTCCCTCCCCAACAAATTTACTGTTAAAAAAACCCCACAGCAGTCAATTAATTTCAGAGATGAGGTCATCTGCATTCATATTTATGTAACAAGCTTTGTTATATAACTTGTCCTTAAGACAGTTAATTAATTGTCTTCGTTTTGCTTCATGGATGACCAAAAACACTGCTTGGCCTTCTCCCACTGACTACTTGATTGCACCTGGGGGATGAGCATTTTTCCAAGGCAGAGTATCTACTCCACTCAAATTCAAACTTTGCATGGCTGAAAACAGTCTAGTCTAGGGAACCGAATATCTGACCTGACTGAAGATCAAACAGATCTTGCCTCAACATTAAAAGTAATAAATGGAGACTGTTCTTTTTTTTTTTTTTTTTTCCCAGAAGGTTATTCAGGGAGATCTTTGGAGAAGACTTGAATAGGAGCTAAGATTTCAGCAAGCCTAGACTAATGTGTTGAGGAACTGGTATGCTGGGAGCAGAGAGCAGATTCTAGTTTTGAAGCACTGTGCAATGGACTACAGGAGGCTGACAAAAAGAATGAACTACAGGATTCAGGATGCAGTTTGAGAGATCCAAGAAGCTCATAAAATATGGAGCAGGATCAGCGTATAAGATGCTTTATACATGTGCAACAGTGAAAGTTTAGGCATTTAACCCTCTTGAGTTAAGCAGCAGCTGAGCAGTGGGTTCTGAGGGCTTTAGGTAGCTTAAGATGCACATATGCATCTCATTCCACCAACAAAAAAAATCACAGCCTGTACTAAAGGAAACAAAATCTCATGTTCTTCTTATGTCCAGGCCATCTTGATGGTTTGGAGTTTTATTCAATCTTCTCTGGCAGGACTTATCAAAACAACAGATCTCTTTGGCTAATTAGTCTGTATTATTTAGAGCACTGTGACTTCTGAATTCTTCAAACAAGGATGTTAGTTGTGGCTGTCTGTTACAGAAAATGGCATTACTCTGAAAATCTAAAATTCTCAGGCTTGTCAAAATGCAGATAGGATACATTTTTCTCTGACTTTTAGAAAGATGAGACACTGCTGCAACCCTCCTGAGTAGGACATGGGAGAATGGTGCTGGGCTCCACTTGGAGGCCATTTCAGCAGCAGGCCCAGGCGTACCTGCTGGCTCACCTCCCCAATATGTCTTCACCATCCTGTTGTCAGCAGGTACGATGGCAGCACTCTCCTGTCACCAGCTATGTAACAGAAACTGCTGTTAACACCTGTGCTTAGCACTCTCGTGTCTCGGGAGCTAGAAAAGTGTCCCCATGAAAATTACTGTTCTTGTATCTGAAATGTCTACAGGAGTCACTTGGGGATTTTACTATATTTCCCTTTCAGTTGTGGTGTATGGAAATATCGTTGCATCTCCTTTTGCCTCAGACTGAAAATGAGAACAAGGTCCCATACAAAAAAAAAAAAAAGGAAGTTTACACAGTAACACAAGCTCCAGAGCTACAAAACTACACCAAGGAAGGTCTCCAAAGAGCAAAAAATGAGACATCGCAGAGGAACAGATTATGCCATGTCTGTGTTGCTGGTGTTCATGCGTCCTTCACAGATGGTGCTGGTTCCTGTTAGAGACAGGATGCTGGGCTGGAGAGAGCTGAGTGCGTTCCAGTCTGACAATTTCTGTGTTCCTAAGACTACCAGATAGAGAAAACATACCTTATTCATTTAAACAATCTTAATTTTTCCCTTTCTTCCATGCAGATTTAATTTCCTTCTGGAAAGCAGTTACCCAGCTGTGGCTGTGAAACTGGTAGTAAGCACACGGCTTCGGTTCAAAGGTGATCTAGCATGGCTCCTACGCTTAAAATAATTGAGGATGGGAAAGACAGGAATGGGGGGTTGGTGGTGAAGGCACTTTTGGTGTTTGAAGTGATCATCCAGGGAGTACATCGGAGTTGTCAGACTGAAACAGCAAGTTCTGTTCTTCCTCAGATCGTGCCTTTGCAAAACAGACACAGAAATTTTGTTCTTTCTGTGAAGAGAAAGCGAGGAAAAAGAGCCTAAGTAGCTGCATGCAAAATCATTTCAAAGCTAATTTCACTCCTTCCTGTGTAACACTTTCACTTTCCTTAATAACAGTGAAATGGGATCACATAAAACTTTATATTTTTAAAATTATCACTCTTGCCTTTGAAACTGAAGGTTAGATCTTCTGGTGAGGAAACAGATTGAAACAGATACATTGATTGAATGCAGTTAGACCAGCTTGCACAGACCGAAGCTCTGGCACTGGCTCCTTTTTATACAAAAGGAAATGCATGTGGAAAACCTGGAAAATCTCAATGGCCAAAAAATGTCCTTGCAAGCCTTGCTATTGAATTCTAAGAGCAGAAATCTCACGTGTAATCTCCTGTCCTTTCAATCCTCTTCCAAGGAAAGTTAAAGAAAAAAAATTAGGATCTACTGGAAAAACAAGGCCAAGCATTACATTAGTTTGTTTTTTTAGAATCCTTTTTTTTTTTTTTTTCTCCTATCCCCAGCATACTGTTGCATAGTTGCAACAAGAAATCAGAATGCTATGTCTACACTTGATGGGTACAGAGGGCAGAGTTCAGACTGAATCCCAGTGGTCCATCGACATAAGACAAGGCCACGTTTGGTAGTCAGCAGAGCCATGTAGCTGAATGGAGGTGGAGAGAGGAATGTTCATGACTGCATGAGAGGTATGGCAAACATGATAGGGTAAAGGGGAAGAGCATTTTGTTACTGCATAGGATGTACTGTGAAATGTATAGGGTAGGAAACAAAGACAGTGAGATAGAGGGGTCAGGGTGATCTCCATTGGGTTACTGGAGTGGGATGATACGGCTTTTGGTACAGTGGTAATATTCTGCAGCAAAAGAAAAAAAAGACCCAGGCTGGTTTTTACAGAAATAGAACAGATTATGTGTTTTTTCAAATACCTGAAATGACTTGTGGCTTTAGCACTTCCAAAGCGCGCAGTCGTTCCCTTCATCCCTTCTATCAGAATAAGGAAAACTGTAAATGATAAAAAGGAGTAGACAGAACTGTTCTTACTGAGGTTTCCTGATCTTGGACAAACTAGCGTCACTGCTATTCTGCAGAATGCAAGAACAACTGGAGTCTTGGCTGATTATTTTGGTATTAATGAAATAAAGAAATGATCTGATCTGTTGCCAGCACATACAGTCTTCTCTATAGCATCTTCACTGTTTCATTTGAAATTCTCGGCAATCTGGAGTGCTTCTTTTTTTTTTTTTTTTTTTTTTTTTTTTAAAGAGTCGGCACAGCTTACTTCTGGAAATAAACTAAATTCATGAAATATTCTTTAGCAAGTGCATTTATTTCAAATAATTACTTCCCCTTGATTTTGAAAAGCCAGGATTTCTTTTTTTTCTTTTTTTAATAGCACATTTTAAAATCCCAATTTTCATTGTTAGTGATAACAATTTTACTCACAAGTCATGAGACAGTATAAGAAGACAGAACAAAAAGGATGGAACAGTCTATAAGAATTATTGATCATCCTGTAAAGGGCAGAGCTAGTGTCTCATGGAGAGCACAGAGGCTGCCCAGGCTAACCAGCGTTCTACCAGACACATGCAGGCACAATACAAGGACAGCAGGAATGAGGGATTGTTCTCCAAGAGCATTAAGGTCAGGGCAAACCTGCTGTACGAAAGTCTATCTGTACACAGAAACCGTGTCACGGTTCCATGGCATTGAAATTTATCCCAGTGGCAGAGAACAGGACTTGACTCTTCTTATTTCACATTTCCAGGTAGCCATAGATGCTTCCCAGCAGATGGGAAGAAAGAGGCAACACATACATGCAAAGAAAAGCAAAATTTCCATCTGAGAACTCATAAATTAAGAAGACTGAGCTAACAAAAAATTGCACACATTAATTAATCAAGCTGTGATAAAGATAAATATATATGTACTGCATGCATCTATGTGTGTGTGTGTGTGTATGCATCTTCCTGCAGCCCTCTCTTCTACTCTCATTCATAATTTTCCTGAATTTCACACTCTGCTGTGAGTAGCTGACAAACCTTCCTCAGGCCAAAACACTCTGCTATGTCTCACACACTACCAAACACTATTTGAGCAATAGTGATAGTTCTTTCAGTTCTACCTTGGCAATAAATTTTGAAGACAAGTCTGGGATCTTTAACAATAAAAGAAGGAACAAAGTGTCAGTTATCAGCATTACATGAGATTTATACACTGCCTGCACATTTAGGATTAATGCATAGTACAGAGAACTACTGGTTCCATTACCAGCATAGATATACACATAGACTGACATAGATATACACATAGATTACGAGGAGCAAAGTTCCACTTCTCTCAGAATTTACATATCAGGAGTCTTCTGAATCACTCGTATATCACTAGGTTAATCAATTATAAACATTCATGCAATTTCAAAGATTTGGATGAGCCCAGGTGTTGCTCTCTCACAAACGGCCTTAAGAGCATCTCTGCTACAGCTGATAGAGACATAAATCACAGTGGAGCTGATGCCTTGGAGGATTTAGTCTCAAACTCTCTTCTAATCAATCTAAACTTCAGTTGACAATGTCCAGACACCTCAAACACCACACTGCTGTCTGCTGCTGTGCACCTTCCATCATTACCATTTCATGAGGCAGCAGTTGAGAATTATACATCCGATTTTGCTCAATTAAGTGTGGCTTCAGAATCACTGAGAAGGAATCCATTTTCTGCTCAGTACTCCAAGAGTTTTATCAGTGAATGCATCATGTCCCAAAGCACAGTGCTACTGGGCTATAAAATATTCCAATGTCTTATTAATAAGTTAATTGAATCCATTGTAATTTTCCTAGTACTCATGCAGCTCACTTTGTCATTGATTGACAGAGATGAATTTGAAGATAGTTAGGAGTTTCACAAGCAGATGAACAGCTATATCTGAATTATCATGAAAGAGGAATAGTTAATAAGGGACTATAATAATCTTTCATTAGAAAATTTGATGTAGTAACCATTGCAAACTTAATCCTGTACCTAGTGACAAAGAAAGGATTTCCATCTACAGGATCAACGCCATTTTGATTCAAAAATGTCTGCTTTTTTTTGCTTTTTGTCTTTTTGCATTTTGATATATATATTTTTCCCCCAGAAGCCAAAAAACTGCAATAAAGTGAGACCACAAAAATGTCCAGAGGGCAAGAGAAAAGTTGTTGAAAGTCAACTGCAACTAAACCATCTTCTTGGTGGGTAACACATTTAAATCAAAAGTAGATGAAATATAATCCAGAACTTAAGGATTTTTCATGGTCTGAGTGGCATTGCAGTCACGTCAATTTTTCTAAAACTTGCATGGGGATCTGTTTTTTTCTATAGCATCTCACCGCTTCATTTCCAGCATCATGATGCAGCCACATCTCTGTGACACCTTTGCTATTGCTTTGGGACAGTGTTCTCTATCAGTCCTTTCTTCAGGGAAATATCCCAGTGCTTGGTTCTGACCATACCACACAGGTGAGAGCTGTTTCTGTATGGTGTTTCCATTGCTTTTCAATGTGTGTTTTACAGTTATAGAGCAGATCATTACTCAATCCATTTCTGTGACTCAGCACTCACTGGCACAAGTTGCCCGGAGATATGGTAGATGCCTGATCCCTGGAGATATTGAAAGTTGGACAGGGCTCTGAGCACCTACCTGATGGAGCTGTAGGTGTCCCCATTCACCGCAGGGGAATTGGACCAAATGACCTTTAAGCATCCCTTCCAATTCAATCAATTCTGTGATTCCTAAAATTCTGCCATCAAGAGATGATGAAGTCCAGGCATCATCCTTATTAAGTGCCACTGGAAGCCTAAAATCACACAATTCATCATATGTTGCAAAAAAGATAGTTAGAAACTGAGTGGGATGAGAGGACTCAAGGCCTCACATAGCCACTTCTGGCTGACGGAGAGGTCGGGAAGGAAGAAATGAGAAGTGGAGCAGTCAGACTTCCCAGTAAGACTCCTTTTCCTGGACTGTAGGTTATGGAATCACAGTTCCTGCCTGGAGAACTTGAGTTCAAAATGTTCTGTGGGACATTAAAAGCAAAAAGAAAACAAAAATCCCAAATATTTTTTCACACACATTCACTGAGAACACTGAAGTGTATTGGTTATTTCAATAATGCTGATGTAATGATCCAAAGCACACTGACTCACGCCTGGCTTCTGTGCATCTTCCAGACTGTTTTGCAAACAGCAAAAAGAGCAGCTAATGAAACAACTCTGCTGGTTCTCTCCTTTCCTATAATATTAGTTATAGAGTCTCTTTTAATACAGGTGGTGAGATTAATTCTGTGAATACTACTCTAGACAGTACTGAGTCTTGTAGAACTGAATTAGATCCATCTATTGGTTTGGTTTGTGTAAGGATAAGGCAGGACTGTTGTACTGATAGTACGGTGATTTCCTATCTAGTAGTATGGGACCACATCTCTCCAGCAAGATTCTCATACCTCATCTTTAATTTGGAAATTAAAACTATCTACAGGACAGGAAAGACTGATTTAACTCAGAAGAGTTATTTATTTGTGTAAACATCTGCAGAGTCTGCAGACCACTGTGATAGGACACACCAGGAAACCCGCCCAGTTTACATCACCAGGATGTCCATTTTCTGCTTACAACGTATTAAAATGTAGTTCATTATCTCCAAATTATAAGAAAGCTTCCACTCCTCTGCTTTGTAGCCAACTATTAAACTTTACAGTTCTGATCAAATAAATAAATGAACAGTTAAGTTGGCAGTGAGCATGAATTGTTTATCTTTTGAGGGCAGTTCATTTCAAGTTAAAGCATAAGCTTTAACAATAAGCTTTTTTTTTTGATCCATTGCTAGTTGTATAAAACTGAAGAGTTGTTTCTCTACTTTCCCAGGAAACTGCAAGTAATTCTCATAGAAATTAAAAGCTATAACTGTAGAACAGGCACTTGGAAGCTTTGGATGCACAGATACAGATTTCCTTTTTTGGAAAGAAGCACCAGTTGGGGACTTATCTACTCAAATATCATTCAGTACTAATTTAATCAGTCTTCAAGAAAGATCAACTCCAAAAAAAAGAAGGAACATTTTGAGAATAACTAAACAACACCTGATCTACCAAGACTGACTTTCCATTATTTTCACTTCACTTTTCCTTCTGGTTACCTCTAACATCACCCCTGGGAATCTAACCCGAAAGGCCAATGGTCATAACAAAGGTATGACTTCTGTCCTCATACAACAGCACCTTGGTCAGGTTCCTCGTGTGACACCTCCTTTTGTAAGTAAACGCTATGAGTAAACGTGCTTTCAACACTTCCTTCACAAGAGTAAGTTAGATAAAACCTTAAAAAAGAGAGAGAGAGAGAGAGAGAGAGAGAGACATAGAAACATTTTCTTTTTGATATAAAATTTGCTGTCCCATAAGGAATTTAAATTAATTGGAATCATGAGAACATTATTTCTGTGGGAATATATCTCAGTACATATTTTAAGGTGCAAAACAGAGTATATCTGAAGGGAAGCTTTTTTTTAATTTAATTTAATTTAGGTGTGCATACTTTCCCCTGCTGAATTAAAGGAAGGATATTGGGCTCTTTGTATTCTTTTCAAAGGTGTTTTAATTCAAGATCCAAATTCCCAGTCTCTGAACTGTATATTTCTCCACATTTAAATTAGTTCACAACATTTCTGTTAAAAAGATCAATATAACTCGGAATCCTGTGCTGAGCAGTAGATCTAAGCACTGGCACATAGCTTTCAGGGGCTACAAGGCTAGGCAAAACCTTGAGCTCTGCTCTACAGAAGCCCATCCTTTCAGCATTAGCATGCTTCTGAAGCTGTTTTACTGACACGAGTCCTCCAGCCAACAGCCAGGCATGACTCAGAACATTACCAAGCAAAAAACTCCTTCCAGCAGGTTCCATGGGTGAGGCCAACCTGCCTTAGGGGAGAGGAGGGAGTTTAGTTGTCTAGATACAAGCTGTTTTCTACCTCTTGTTTTCAATGCTAGAGAACGGGACCAACCCATCTTATCTGACTGTCCTACGTAGATCCATGTAGGGTCACTTACACCACAAGTTTAGTAGGTGAGACAGAGCTCAATCAATTTGAATTTAAGCCTATTACAGGTGATTCACTAATATCATAAAAATGCAGAGGGGTAATAAGTGTCTCCAAAGGACAAATCAAAGAACTGAGAGCAAATGCTTTGGGATAGACAATGTGAGGATTGTGCCATCTCTCTTATGTAAAGGGATGTGAAATCCAATTGCTCCTGAAGCCTTGACAAAAGCTATAGCAACAACCATTTGTAATGAATTAAGAGACATTTCTTTATCCACGGTCACAAAGTCACTGACAAAGAGATGCATTCCACTTACTGCTTACACACCCCAGAAGATTTATCAGTGTGGATCATATCCCAAAGCACAGCACTAACAGGCTTTAAAACATCCCGATGTCTTATTAATAAGTTAATTGAATTCCACTGTAGCACTCTCAGTATTAATGCATCTACGCTTGTCATTGACTGATAGACAGAGATGAATATGGAGATATTTTAATGTTTCTTACATGAACAGATGAACATCCATATCTAAATTATCATAAAAGGAGAAAAATTATTAAAGGAGTGAAACGCAAATGAAAAGGAAGTTGATATGGTAACCACTGCAATCAAAGTTTGTTTTCTGTGATGTCAGGGAGAAAATGTGGGTTGACTTGATGAGGACTGGAATCAAAGGCTACAGTTTATGGCAGCAATTAGCCTTAAAATTGTCTTACTGGGAGACTGTACCTATGCCTTTGTTACCTGAACATCTCAAAGAAAGAAAGAGGAAGGCTGAATGGCTGAGAAATGTGCTATTCTGACTGCAGTAGGCTTTCTCCATCCTGCTGTATTTGTGGTGAGTCTGTAGCTGCTTATGGTCAGTTCAAGGATCTACTTGCATGTCCTCCAGTACACAAGCTGTCAGACATTTCTCTTGGAAATCTGTCTTGAGTCCAAAAAGAGTGACTGACTCAAAAGGGAAATTTAATCACTCAAGGAATGAAATGAAATACACAAAGACAAAACCAAGATACCATGACAGACAATCCTAAAATGACCCCTCTCTTATGCTGGTGACTGGTGGAGTAAGGGCTGCAACCTAGTCCCCCCAGCCAAATAATAACAAATTATAAAACCTCCCTTCAAGTAAGCAAAAGAGCTTTCCCCTGGCATTCGCCCATGTAACTTCAGAGAATATATCAAGCCATCAAAAACTTTATTGTCAAAGTGATTCAAGGCACTTGAGGAACTCTTTTCTTGCCGAAAGCACATCTACACTGTGAAATGTAGGAACTAGATTAAGTTTCTGAGCCACAAGCAGGATAGCCATGAGAAAAAAGACTCATCATCCAGCAAAGTCATTTCAGTAAGATGTATGCACTGCTCCTGAAATTCAGACAAATACCTCATCATCCTTGTCTCCTGTGATATTTAGACAAGCTAACAGCTTCTGTGCTCCTACTTAGTGATCCCATACATCACTGCATCCTGCTTTGGAGTAGTGAATTTCGTAATGTTGAGAGCCAGTCCCAGAACTGGATTCACCATCTGTAAGCTGGTTGTCCCCCCACTTTGTTACTTTTGCAGTCTTGTCTTGTGGTCTTTTTTTTTTTTTTTTTAACAATTGGGAACAGTAAATCCCAGGCCCCGCCTTCCTGTAAATTCAAATATTTGAATACGGGATATTTTAAAATTTACATCAATTTCTCCTTACATTTACAACAATTTTTTCTCACACTGTGCATTGAAGTGTGCTATGGGCATTCATATAAACCCTTCATAACTATATATATGATGATCAGACTTGATCTTAAGGGCCTATTCCAACCTAAATGATTCTGTGATTCTACTCTCCAACTTGCAAAACACCTTATAATGTCAGATTCATGAGATCATCGTCTTCCAGATGACAGTTCAACAGCACACGTTACACTGCAGCAAGTTCAAAGAAATTCTTCAGCTTATTTCTATATGGAAGTAGAGTTGTGCTATTAGCTATGGTAGCTGGAAGACACAGACAGGTGTTTTGATTTAGAGAATCAGTTTCTTCTTTTTTTCCTTTGCTGCTGAGTGTGAGAAAGCAGAAGGTATTTCTTCCTCAAAAAGTCTAGCTCTGCCAATTTTAACAAGGATATGAAAAGAAGACAACAAACCAGATTCACCCTTTGCTCCTCTGTACTCTGGCTCACAGTGAAATGTGTTGTTACACCAAGAGGCAGAAAACCCCCACACAACGGTATTATGGGGGAGAAGAGTGCATGGAAGGATTCACTTACCAGCAGATAATTTCCTTCAGAGATGTGTTAAAACTGCACATAACCTCAAGGTGGTCCTTATCTTTCTGCTGACTTCCTCATGTTTTGGATGCAGGAGTATAGCATGGGAAATGAACTCTGACTATGTTAAATATTTTCATGGAGCATTACAATCTCCTGGGAACTGAGCATGTCACTTACTCTTTTCCCCTCATTCTCCACATCTCACTTCTGAGCTGAAGAGCAAAATGTGAGCCCTCCAGTGGCCAAAATAATGTATTTCCAATTATGTGTTCGATTTTAGTGCACCCTTCAAACGCTACTGCAGCTCAGAGAGGTATTCTGCTATGTACTACAGCCATGGCTATGATCTGGGAACACAAGGGGCAGGCTGACTTCCAATGAATAAAGGAAAAGTATTGGAGGGACATGGTTGCTCAGAAAGCATAGATAAATGTCAAGAGTATTGTAGCAAAAATCCACTGCATTTGTAAAAATCATTGGGAACACCCACTGGGTCTGTGTTCCAGTACAAGAAAAAGAAATCTTCGTTGTAACACCAGACAACAGACAAAATTATCTCTCTTAAATGCTCTTCCATGTTTCCCCTCCAAGAACATTGTTTATCCAGCATCCAAAATGTGCTTAGTGCTCACAGGATATAGGAAAGCATTTGCCTTTATCCAGAAGCATTACTATTCAAATTAGACATTCACAGAGAAGAGGAAAGATAGATGATAAATTAACAAATATCCCCATGTAGCAGCTCTGTGACAAACCTGTTCCTCTACATCTTTCTTGACAAATCACCTTCTCCCAGATTCCACACCCACTCAGCAAAACCAAGAGAGCACGAGACAAAGGTTTCCTGGTATGGTTTTCAAAGGTCTGATTTCCTGCTCCCAGTGACCAGGCACCGTTATTCCAATGCCAGCAGATACCATGGACTTAATGATAAAGATGAGTTTTTAAAAGTTGGGACCCACAGTTTGCTATTGTGGCATGGCATTTCATTCACTGCAACTGCATAATTCAGACAGAAGGGAGCTTTGCACTGAGTGCACTGCTAATCCCAGCGGAAGACATCACAGCCTTTAGTCAGGAAACTGCAAGATTTATTTGTAGTTGCACCTCTGCCACACACTCAAGAATTTAGAGATAGATGTGTGAGAATGAAAACATAGGCTAATTATTATTATTAATGTTACCTCTCAGGGTTAATGGCTGTAAGGTAGACACAAGACTGCAAAGGCTACAGGTTAAAAGACTGTCTTTTGATCCAGAGTTATTAGCTTCCAATCCTTTTAAGGTTGTACTTTCACTACAGTTTCCATCGTCTTAACTCATTTTTTCATCAGTGCAATTACGGAGTATTTCAAACTACTTTTCTAAAAACCAATTATATCTGATTAGAAAATGCCCTGATTTTCTTTTTCCTTTCTTTTTCTTTTTTTTTTTTTAATAAAAAATCAAAAAAAAAAAAAAGAAAAAAAGAAAAAAAAAGAAAAAGAAAAGAATAAGTAACACATCTAAAGACATATCTGTTTTTTAAAACATTAAAAAGCCTTTTAATATGTCACCTTACACTTTGACATAATTGAAGCTGGCAGTGTCAGTAGCACTACGTCATAGTGGTGGATTTGCATTAGAGTGGATTTACAAACACAACTCTAGGTTGCCCTATGTGAGAGCAGCGTTATAGTTATCTCTACTGTTTTTATTAGCAGCAGCAGCAGCAGCAGCAGTAGTAGTAGTAGTAGTAGTGTGTTGCCATGGTCAGGGCAGAAACTAGGAGCCAGTGCTTGGGTTTCTTGTGGCTCTGACAATGACTTGCCACATCAGGTAAGACCAGGGTCAGACCATGAGCAGGCACTCAATTACCCTGCCTCTCCATTGAAGGACAACATCTCCACAGATGCTTCAGCAACCTCCAGGATGAGGTCCAGCAAGCCCAGGGAGATACATACAGACCTCTGAGCAAGGTAAAGAAACGCATTCTGGAAGGTGATTATTCCATTGTCTTTTCTTTTTATGACCATACTGTTATTACAAGGCTACAGCTGGGACCATATGTCTTCTCTGGTAACAAGCATTTGCTTCCTCTACTGACAGAGATCCTTTTCAGCACTTGCATGGTCCCATTCACATGACTGTGAACACAGTGAGCATGTTCACACTGCAGTCAACAGCTTAGCAGGGGACTAACAAACCATCACACCTGAGTGACGAGGTTCAGAATAGCTGAACCACCCCATCAGACCTACCAATCCAAGGCAGCACTAGCTGAGCCTCATGCTGCGGTAGATGTACTCGGAATCATGAAGCAGGACCTGTCGTTCCAGATTGTGAAAAAAACAGATTGAAGCACAGACTCTGTCTCAGGGAAATTACAATGTATGAGTAAGAGAAACGAATGGACCCAGATGCATTTCTGCTGTGAAACACATTAAGAAATGAAACTGAGCAATTGGCTCAGTAAAAGAGCATCATACAGTATTCGTTTATATATATATATCTTTCACTTAAGGAATCTTAATGGTCTTTGAGGATTTCCCAGTGTATCATGTTAACAGCTATAATAGAGACTTAAAATACCAGTATGATACTAATGGTATTTTAAATGCAATTTCTTTCTATTCAAGCACTCAAGCTTTTCTGACAATTCTGATTGAGCTCTTGAGGTCTGATGGTACAGAGGGGAGCAGAGAGCATGGAAATTCCACTTCTGTTAAGAACTTCAGAAAATCAGCAAAGACAGCTCTGATCTCTCTGATATTATATTTTGCATCACGCTGTTGAAATCAGAGCATTTCAATTTTTTCACCTTTTAAATTATATCATAAAAGATGTACAATATATTTGCAAATAGATAGTATGGAATATTATGAATGTAATACACTAAAATAAAACTGTGTATATTAAAATACACAAGTTAAAACAAAAAGAAAAAAAAAGTGATTATTCTCCCCCCACCTAAAACAAAAAAAAACAACAAAAAACTATTGTTTGCTCTGAAAGGGTTTGTTTGCATACTATGAGAGGTTTTTTTATTCTTTTTTCCCCAATATAATGTTTTTTTGAAATCAACACTACCTTATGAAGCATTTTCACACTGATGAAGCTGAATACTTTTATAGAGAAACGGTTCAATCAGTTTCTCTTTCCAATTAATCCTCCTTTCTAGCTCTATTATCTGAGCTGCTAGTCACGATCTTCAATTTCAAGCAAGATAGTGGTAATAAAACACAGAGAATTTGTGGTTTCCATGGGATTTTAGGATACACATGCATCTAATACACTGAGCTGAAAAACTACAGGCACAGATGAAGCAACTGCATGACTGAGCAGTCTGCAAGGAAAGGAAACAGCAAGGGAGATGCACCTGTCATGGAGAAGGCTTTGCACCATTAGGCATTATGCTTTCATTTCATCTTCTCTGAGCTGTTCTTATTGTGAATACAATAATTTAAATAAATTATGTTATTGCAAGGCGTGGACTTAAAGAGTGATAGTGAATCTTTAGCATTCAAGAACAGACAGAAAGGGCTGTGTTGTTTTTAAAGAGAAACCAAGTGCTTGCAATTAAATACTATGTAATTTTCACTTTCAGACTGTTAAAATTAGGAAATGAAACATCAAATGTAGCACTTCTCTGCAGCATGCCATTTAAACCTGGTGTCCAGCTTCCCAAAATGCAGGCTGCCTGCACGTTCTGCAGCCTTGTCCAGCTGCTTAGTAGGCAATAGATACCACAGCCTATAACAGTGAATGGAAGTACAGCTTCAGATTTTGGCCCAACATCCAGCAGCACTGTCCCATAACAGGACGAGCTGCAAGGACTCTGCAGCTCCCCGACAGGAGGTTGTGGTGAGGTGGGGGTCAGCCTCTTCTCCCAGGTAACAGAAATAGGATGAGATGCAATGGCCTCAATTTGCACCAGGGAAGGTTCAGGTTCATTATTAGTTAACATTTCTTCTCCAAAAGTGTGATCAGACACTGGAACCAGGGTGATGGTGCAGTCACTGTTCCTAGAGGTGCTCAAAAATCATGGAGAGGTGTCACTGAGGGATGTGTTTAATAGGCATGGTGGGCATGGGTTGGCAGTTGTACTGGATGATCTTAGTGGTCTTTTCCATCCTTAGTGATTCTGTGATCCTATGGTTCTATGATTGGAGAATGAAGTTTCAAGATCCTGCCCTCTAACAACCTGAGAAAAAGAGAAGCAAATAAATGAGGGTCTTTGGAAT
Organism: Perdix hodgsoniae; assembly: GCA_035772895.1. NCBI lineage: Eukaryota > Metazoa > Chordata > Aves > Galliformes > Phasianidae > Perdix > Perdix hodgsoniae. The sequence goes on from JAPSGF010000008.1 coordinate 23,400,818, forward strand.
GGAACTTAAAAACAAAACAACAAGAAGAACAACAAAATCTAAGGAAGTGATTTACTGTTCAAGTGATACTGTCTTTTACCTTGAGCTAATCCTAATGACATTTTAGTGTCCGCCTGTTCAGTGAATCCTAAAACAAAATTTCTGAAAGGTCCTGGTCTTAACATATAGCCATTCTTCATAAGTAATGGTGTAGTTTATCACTGCATTCCAACCAAATTTTACCATGGACAATTTTATCCTGCTACATATCACAAGCAGCTACTTTCTGGCTTAGTTTTCTGCCCATTATTGCTGTCTCACTTATAAAACAACTGCATTTCAACAGACTCAGATTGATCTCAAAATTTATGCACAGCATAAGTGCAGTCGTTCAAAGGAAGAGCACATTTTCAGGAAGCCAGTTGCAGTCATGCACTTTATCTCTGGAAGACGTTGAAAAGATTTTACCTTCATGAATTGTGAGTTGTGCTGTTGAAGAACAGGGAAAAAAATAGAAAAAAAAAATAAAAAGAAAGAAGGGGAGAAAAGAAAAATATCAAAGTAGCAAAGAGATTATGGCTAGAACCTTAATGTATTTAATTTGGAATTATACTAAATCCAAACAGAATTATTTCATTATTACCAGCTTTTATTGGAATATTCTCTTGGTAACAGACTAATTTTAATGAAATTGCATATTAGAATTCAGACTAGGAAGAAAATGCAGATTCTTTTGAATATATATATTCACCGATAATTGTTACCTAGTGAAGAAAAAGGGGGAAAAAAAGAAGAAAAAAAAAAAAAAAGAATGCTATAATTAAACTAGAATGTAATGAGTTTTGTAACTTCAGTGATTTTTGAAAGAGTGTGACACATCTGGTACGCCTATAGGGACTGAAGGAGAAATGACTTTGTGATCTATCTCTCATAGCCCATCAAATTTAAGCCAAACACAAGTTGCCAAATATATTGCACACAGTGCTGTGAAAGATCAGCCACAAACACTTTCCTCCTGAAGCATCTCAATACTCGAGACTGGGAGCAGTGCAATGTATATGAAACCTATAGCTCACACTGTTTCTTAAAGAACTGGAGGAGTGATGAGGGAGTGGATGAAAGAGCAGTTGGAACAATTATCCTGAGTGCCATGCAAATGTGCTAACAGGAAACATGCAGCGCTGCAGAGTCTCACTGCAGGCACAAGTGTGCCACTTACAAAAAGAGAAACCTTGTATTATGAGGCCTAAGACTTGATTTAATAGTTCATTTTTCCCCCCTCCTTGCTTTCACCTTCTAACTGAAACTATTGCCTTATACAGGGTACTTACTCCCTTCTAGTTCTGCTAAAAAGAGCATACCTTGCATTCTCAGGAAATCACCAGAATGCTTTCCAGTTGAAGGAGAGGTTGCCAGATTTTTAAGTTTCCTTCACTCAATTAGATACAGAGGTGGCCAGAAAGGAAGGTAAACTCCCTGTGAACAATAGAAAAACTTACCGATATGGACGTGGTTTAGTGGGTATGGTGCTGATGGGCTGATGGTTGGACTAGCCAACCTTAATAGTCTTTTCCAACCTTTAATATCCTATGATTCAATGGATACACTGTTAAGTTAAAGCCTCACTTTGATGACTGGGTTCTCCACATCTTTCTTCAAGCTCAGCTTGCCATAGCAGTGCTTTGGTTTGTATCCATGATGCAGTTCTGAAGCAAATATTCAAATTTTCTCAGCACATTGTTCACAAAGTTCAAAGAGCAGTTTTGGTGTAGGCAGAATAGGAACTTGCAGAAGAAGCCAAACCAGAACTCTTCAAATTTTTCAGACTGGAAGAGGGGAGATTAAGATTGCATATAAGGAAATTTTATTGTAAGTTTAGTGAAGCACTGGAACACGTTGCCAAGAGATGTAGTAGAAGCTCTGTCCCTGGACACACTCATGGTCAGGCTGGACAGGGCTCTGAGCACCCCATCTAGATGTAGGCGTCCCTGCTCATTGCAGGAGAGATGAACTAGATGATCTTTAAGGGTTTCTTCCAACTCAACTGATTCTATAGTTTTATGATTCTATGATTCAGGTGCAGATCAGATGTTTCCGCACTCTATCCATCAGAGACTTGCCAGTCTGAACCTCCCACAGGTCCTTCAGGTAAGATCACATCAAATGGGTTGTGGAGGCATCCAGTTCAAAAAACTAAAACTTCTCTGTGTAAACCCACAGACCTGCATTTACTGCGGATGAAGACAAGCAGAGGATAAGTCAATGAATGAAAAGGAAGAACTTGCACACCAAAGAGGGAATCAAATCATCTCACAGTCACCTGAGCCAATTATATTTCTGAAGGAGAATCAATACAGAAAATACAAATTATGCTTGCTAGCTGAAACCTGAGCTAGGGAATAAAGAAAGAGGGACTTCTCAAAGACATAATTATAATAAGCATGTTCTCCTCTGTTTTGTATCTGCCCCACTTTTCTCTTATTATGTTATTTCTGTCTTTCCAGCTTCTTCTTACAGTAACCTGAGAGTCCTGCTTTATTATTGTTTCACCATACTAATTCCAGGTTTTATTTCTTACGGGTTGTTTAAATGGTTTTTTTAGCTTCTTCCAGATGAAAGCAACACAGTGTGATAAAAATCATCCAGAAAAACAATAGTTGATGTACTACCAACATGCCCCTAATTTTGTCCTGCTGCGTCTATGTAGTACTCTCTCCCCATTTATGATTAAGAGCCTTTGCAGGTAGCTGTTGGAAGCTACAGTCATCAAGGACACAAGTGGAGAATGTCACTGCAGGAATGGTAAATGTTACCATTCAGAGGTATTGAGTCCTTTAGGGTAGGTTACTGTTTACCTGAAAGTGTTTACTGGATTACCCTCCAGAGAATGTTAGCATCACAGATCCCAAAGATGCATGGCAAATGCATGGTGACAGACAGTCCCATGTGTTCAGCACTTCACTGAATCAGGGATCATTCTGGGATTATTTAGTCTGGAGAAAAGGAGGATCAGGAGAGATCTTATCAGTCTACAACTTCCTGAAAGAAGGTTGTGGTGATGTGGGAGCCAGCCTCTTCTTCAAGGTAATAGGATGAGAGGGACAGGCCTCAAAGTTGCACCAGGGGAGGTTCAGGTTGAATAGTTGGAAAAAATTCTTCTCCAGAAGAGTGGTGATGCACGGGCAGGGGCTGCCCAGGGAGGTGGTGCAGTCACTGTCTCTGGAGGTGTTCAAGATCCGTAGAGATGGAGCACTGAAGGATGTGGTGAGTGGGCATGGTGGGGATGGGCTGACAGTTGGGCTAAATTATCTTAGGGACCTTTTCCAAACTTGATGATTCTGTTATTGCATGACTTTATGATTTCTGATATATGTAACTTCAAAAGCTGACCCTGTGAATGAGTATGAGAAACCTCTGGTGTTTTTTTATTCTCTGTGAGGTCAGCTTAAATGATCCTTCTGATTTTAAAGAAATGTGACTGGATATAGAGGAGGCATCAAATGGAAACTTAAACTTTCCATTAAAAAAAAAAAAAAGCCTTAGAAGGAATAGCATTGAATCAGAAACTTGTCTGAGTATATTGACTTTGAGTATATGGCTTTAAGTGAAAGAAAGTGAATTAAAAAATTCAGTTATCATCCTCTTTCCTTCCAAAGAAAGGAAAGTTTAGGAAGAAAAGAAGTACTTTTTAAACATCTGCTTAGATGTTCAGGATCAAAACCTTCTCTGTGTTTTACACAGACAAATCAAAAGGGGAAAAAAAGCACTGAAATTAATAGAAAGAAAAGTACTCAGAGCTCTTCCTCCCCACTCCATCAAACACAAGGAAAAAGGAGACAGGTGTCTATCTGCTCTATTAGTACATATTGCAACATGACTAAATACAGGAGTGCTGCTGGCAAGATGACATCTAGGCAAATTGCCCAACAGATGGTACAACCTATTAGTGAAGAAACTTTCTAAAGGATAACAAACTAGGAAGTGCAGACCTTTACATATTTCAAGGCAGGCGTTCTGCAGGGAGATGGAACCCACCGAAATTTGTGAGTTACTTTTCACTTCTCAGCTCCATCTCAAATTATGAAAAGTGCCTATCTCTGTGTTCCAGGGGTGCTTCAAATGTTATGCTCAGGGTTTCAGACATATCTGAGGTAAAAGAAACATAAGACAACACACCTGTGATGTAGGTGATTAGGGAAAAGACAGATGAGGATTTGTTGCTCTTCTGTTATTGTTGCTTTCTTCAATGCAAAGGGATAATTCCGTTTCCCTTTCTCATGGAAAAAATGATGAGAGAAATCTAAGATCTGGATAGGGTTCAGCTGTACACTCTGTAAACTGGAAAAATTCCTCTGAGATTAGTGAAATGGTGTTGATTTCTGCCAGTTTAAACCCCTTTCCACTCAAAAATGAATTATTTTTTTAAAAAGTTGGATTTTTCAATATTCTTTTCATAGAACTGTCTGGATTATCCTCGCAAGAGCTAAGAGGCTGTGAGCCTCTAATTACTCTCATTCATTTTATAATGTAACTATAGGTGCAAAGAAATCTTGGTTGCAGTCTCCTCACAGTTTTTTCTTCTCTAGTCATTATACATAAAGCAAAGCCAAAAAAAAAAAAATCATTTCTTTGTAAAAATGAATATTTACACTCTAAAAGGGGTGGAAGAACCTGCCAACTCTGAGTATGTCCATAGTGCAGCCAGCCAAACCTAACAATGCACAAACAAAAAGCACCGAACACAAGAAACGCGGCTCAAGCCTATGTGATATTATAATACAAGCAACAGCGGTCTGGCACAAAGTGTTTTATTGCTGTTGGCTAAGACTTATTTGAGTATGTGTACTCCTTTCTCCAAAAGAAGAAAAAAAAAAAAACCCACAAAAACCAAGAATGCTGTGGAGGAGAAGTCATTGTTGCTCTGTTTATTCTCTGGTTATATACTCAGAAAGCCAGAGATTGCTCCGCTATTGATTCAAACAGCACATTCTCAAATCTTTTCCTTAGGAGAGAAGTCATTACTCACCTAACTATTCTTGCTGCAGCAAATTCTATTCTGAGCAGCATCCAACTAGGACAAAGCAGAAGTAAATTTTAAAAGTCTATATATTCCAGCTTTTGTTCCACTGACTTCAGTGGTGCCTCTTATGAGCCTGACCTATGATTTGTACGTGTTTAATTTAAAGTGAGATATATAAATTGTGTAAGCTCTGATTTTATACGTATTTATATAATATGTGTGTAATGAACGTCTGCCAGCAAACTTGTGTTAGCCAGCACGAATGGCTCTGACTTTCCTCTCACTCTCTGAAGTTTACAGCAGTTGCTCCACTGGGCTCATCTCAGGTGCCTCACCTAAGTGCTGTTAAAGCATCTCCAGATGAAACTCTAGCCTTTTGCTTTCTGTGCACAGAGATGAGAGCAAGAAGTACAAAGCCCCCAGATTGCTGTACATGGGCTTAATGAAGTGGTCCTACAGTTGCTTTATTGTCTTGGGCAATTAAAGCTATCTACTCCTTTGTCTGAAATGCACCTGGTTTTCTCTCAGTGGCAAAAAGAATTTGGTCCTACAGGCAAATTCCAGAAGCATGTTTTATATGCATATATATTCTGCTTTAATGTAGTCAGAGCTTCAGGAAGAGGCTGAGATACATCTTGTAACAATTTATGCTGGGTTTTATCTTCCTTTATTATGTAAATATGAATAATAGTAAATATGAATATTTACTTCTAAATTACCAGAACGTTAAGTAAGGTGAGCACATGGCTCAGCACATATGGCAGACATAGAAATCTGTGGAGAAACTTCCACTACACTTAACAAGTTGTGGATCTGCCATTCTATCCAAGCTGAAAAGAAACTACTTGGTAATTATGCTCGTAGATGATTTGCTTTAAAAAATAAAAAATAAAAACGAGTCACTGGCCTCACAGTATGTGGATTTGAGGATACAATTATGACCTCGTAAGACTGACATGATAGCTTAAGGTCACCATTAGAATATATGAGACAATCCTTTTTTTAACCTTTTTTTTTCTTTTTACATTAGTCACATTTTACATTAGAAAATTACACACAATCACAGAATCATAGAGGTTCAAAGGGACTTCTGGAGATCAAGTTTACTTCTTGACTACAGTAGGCTCCCTACAGCAGGTCAGACAGGTGGGCATCCAGATGAGTCTTGAAAATATCCAAAGAAGGAGACTCCACAACCTCTCTGGACAGCCTGTGCCAGTGCTCTGTCACACTCACAATGAAGAAGTTGTTACTCATGTTTGTATTGAACTTCCTGTGTTCCAGTTTGTGCCCACGGCCCTTTGTCCTGCTGCTGCACAGCACTGAAAAATACCCAGCCCCATTCATTTGACTTCTGCTGTTTAGATATTTATAAATCTCTCTGTCTTCTCCAGGCTGAAGGACCCCCGGTCTCTCAGCCCTTTTTTTCCTATGGGATAGGCTCTGGGTCCGTACTCATCTTTGTCATCCTCTACTGGATTCTTTCTAGAAGATCCCTGCCTTTTTTGAACTGCGGAGCCCAGAACTGGACACAGTATTCCACATCTGACATCACCAGGGCAGAGTAGAGAGGGAGGGAGGATCACCACCCTCAACCTGCTGGCCACTCTCTTCTTGATGCACCCCAGGATACCATCGGCTTTCCCAGCCACAAGGGCACACTGCTGGCTCAATGGCCAACCTGTCCCTATCTCGATCAGAGCTTCTCTCCAACAGGACAGCTCCTAACCTGGATTGATGCATGCAGTTATTCCTTTCCAGGTGCAGGACTCTACAATTGCTCATTCAGCTAGTGTTTACACAGAATCATGTTTTACTTATGGAAAGGTATGTTTTGCTATGCTGAGCCAAGGTCTCAATCCCAGGGATTGGCCCACCCTTCTCTACCTACCCCCACATCTGGATGTCCAGTTTCCAAGCACCAACTGCAAGGGTAAATAGAAGGATGCTTCATATCCAGGTCTTTTCCTAACAAGAGGTAAAGATTCACTGGCTACATGTAGTTGAACCACATTAAGGCTTAAGTTGTCCTAAAAGGAACACTAGAAAAGAAAACAAATTTTGCTGACCCTGGTAGCATTCACTGATTCTTCTGGTTTGGCTAAACTTTTCAAGGATCCATGCCCCATGCAAGTTGTACCACATGATGTGGGTTTGCATCAAGGCTCACCTGAAGGGTGTCTGATTCTGTTAGATTTCTGCTCTTTCACAAATGCAGTATTAGAATGCAAAAGAGCATTAATGCAGAGCTCAGACAGTAAGAGAACAACGCCTTTAATGTGTGCTTGAGCAAAGCATAGATTCTGCTTTCATTTCCTCACTGTGCTCACAGCCTCTCAGAGCAATGCATTGGCATTTGCAGGTAAATGCTCCAGTTCCTATCCTCTCATTTGCACACACTCTGCAGAGTTCAAAGAATTTATATATGTAATGCAGCTTATTCTCTGTATTAGAAAGACAATTAATAAGGCCCAAAAATGAAGAAAAATGTCACTAATGGGAGGGGGGGGGGGGGGGAGAAAAAAAAAAAAAAAAAAAAAAAAAAAAAAAAAAAA
>JAPSGF010000008.1:23408471-23494938 GCA_035772895.1 Perdix hodgsoniae
AAAAGATAAATAAAATAAAATAAAATAAAATAAAATAAAATAAAATAAAATAAAATAAAGCTAGAACAAAACCAGCAAGGAGTAAGACTTACAGAATAAGAGTATGGATCATTGCTAGTAAGAGCAGTTTGCAAGACATCCAAAGAGAAGTTAATCCAGGATTGTGGCTGACATTTTGTGTCAGTTCTGACAGCAGTAACAATTGTTCCTCTACATGTTGACAGCTGAAGATGAGTGGCTAGAAAAGAGACATTTTCTAGACTCAGTTCAGAAAGCACTGCTACTTAAGTCAGTTGAGACAAGTGACTGGGACTTCATTCTGTGATGTTAAATGTGAGTTACAATAAGCATCTGACAAATTCAATCCCACTTTTTTTCTTCCTGACACCTAACAGTTAAAGGTAATCTTTGCAAGCCATCTGGCCAAATCCACTTTTGTTTTGTTTTGTTTTGTTTTTTTGACAGATCAATGAGTGAACATTACACAACAAGAGGTAATACAAACTAATGAACATGCTCAAAGGCATGTTTTTTAATTTACTTGGAACAAAGCTCAAAAAATATGTAAGTCTGAAACAACTTATTCCCATGGAATTCTACATCCATAGATTGTTAAATGACTTTTATTCCTGAATTGTTTTACCTGAGCCTTCAAATGCATGAAAAAGAAACCCAAACACTCACAAGAAAATGCAATAACTGTTCTCAAATTTCAGTCAGCAGCATTCTCTCATTAATACTCTCTAGAACCTTTTTTTGCCAATTACTCTCCTTTTCCTAGATGGTTTCTGTTGCCAAAATACTATTTGTAAAGCACATTAATCATATGCAGAGACAGGACATCAGCCTTAAGACCTAAAGCCAAGGTTGTGCCTTTTACATGACAAACACATGGCAGCTTCTTTAAGACATGACATAAAACCAAGGCCCTGCCATTTACCATCAGTAAAGAAGCACAGCTTGGCAGTGAAGGAAAGGCTGTAGTTGGCAATCCATTAATTGTATACTGAACGATTGCGTTCTGCTTCCATGTGATAGACTGTCCCTCTAGGTACATTCTCCTTCATACATTGTTCTCTTCAGTGACAAATATTACAGGAGTAGGTTGCCCAGTTGCACTTACTGTTCATTATATCAGGCTTTCTGGGCTCAATTCTGAAGAGACAGTTTGGGATAAAAGTGAGCAAGGAAGAAGTTTATCAGCACATTTAACTGTGTGGATAAGCAAGCAGAACAAGTAGTTTAAACAGTGCTGACACTACGCATAGTCTTCCATGTTCAGCCCTAAAAGCAAATGTAATGCCCCCAAGGACACCAGTTCTTAACGATTTTCTCTAAAGTCAAGTGATTCTTCTGATTAAGACTGTGCCTATGCTTTACTTCATTATTATTTGGTTCACTGTGTATGGCACACATAAATAGTGTAGTCATAGGACTGTTCAAACAATCTGCCTGTCATGGCAGTGTTTGACACACAGTAACTCTCTTCTGTACCACAAAGCCACACTTTTTCTGTGTAAACATGAGATATTAAAGATATATCTCAGTTTTAGTTTCATAAAGAGTTAGAAAAATGATGTGTGTTCTGACCCAGAAAGAGGAAAGCTCTCCATGCTCTGATGGCAAAGGTATATATTGAATTCCAGATGGCCCAGGAATTCAAAGGTGGCAACATCTTCCCATCCAGGGGTTGTAGTAAGATATCCTCACAAGTTTAATCATCTGTATTTGTCAATGCACTGCTAAGATTTCCAGGAGAGAAATAAAATGGCTTGGGCTGCTTCATCCACTCTTTGCACAGCTGACCTCCATCTCATTTTCTACATCTTAGAGCAGCTCGACAATGTGATGTTTCATAGGCTCAGAAGCCATTGCTTGGGGCAATAAAGTCAAAAGCTTAATTTAGCTGAAGCCATTGCATTATTGATTAAAATAAAAGTACAGAACTTTACAACCACTGTGACGAGGAACTGCGAAAACTTTGGGAAAGGGACACGTGGGTGATCTGCTCCGATTGCTCTCAGAGCTCTGAAAATCATTTATGCTATTAACATGAAACAACCCAGATACAGAGCAGAAATAGCTCAGATTTTGCAGGAGACCTTTCCAAGTTTATTTATTGTTAAGTCTCTTTTGACAAATATCTATTTTTTGCTGGTACCTAGAGGAAAAAGTGATGAGTTATGTTTTTTTAAAACTGCAGAAATGAATAAACACATCAAATTAAGAGATCACTTCTCAAGTTCTGTCTAAAAAGATTTGTTTTCATAGCTGCATTATTAGGGAACCATTGCCTTACCCACATGAGGTGGCAGAGTTCCAGTGGCTTTAGAAATTTATTAAATTTTGCAGTAGATACATGGCAGGAGAGACACACAGGACCAATACTGTAATGAAAGATTGTTCCACAAAGGTGTTAGCATCATAATACGTCCATGCAGACATGTATGCAGGCACAGATGCATCTACATGTTTCTAACTGGTTCCACTAAAGCAGTCAAGTACTTCCTGAGCAAAATTAGCCTTATATATTGCACAGAGGTTTGGGATGTATAAGCCTGGAAAGACTTCAGAGGAAAGGGACACATGGGGAAAAGTAGAGGAAAAAAATATGAGGATTATTTAACAATGCAAGGAGTTTGAAACAGCATCTTAATATTAACTTAGGAATTGCCACCAAGCTGTTTTTACTGCAAAGGTGAGATGTCGAATATCATTGGTATAAAACATAGGAATTTTAAATAGGGTGGAAAATTAATAGCTCATTTAATCTATAATAATGCTAAAAGAAGCAGTTACTCATCTCCTTTGGGACTGTATCATTGAGCAAAGTTATTGCCTAGTACCTGCAATGGAACCTAATGTAAAAGATCTGTCCTCCGCCAGGTATTTTATGGTCAGGAACAGCTACACTGGGACTTCCAACAGAGAATCAACTGACGTGAGCATGCAGAAGGATATTTATTTTCAAAAAGGGGCAGATAAACTGAGTCTATTCTTTCTGTATCCATCGTTCATCCTTAATGACTGATCCTCCTTTAAGCTGGGCATCCAGAGGCCTATGGGAGAGTCAAGTAATCACTGTAACACACAGAGCACACTGAGCCTTGTATAAAATAAAAGCAAACTTATGAAAGTACGTTTAATCATTATCAGCAACTTTTTTTGTGCATGAGCAAAGGCTACTGGGTTGCATCTAGTCAGGAAATCGCATCATCATGTTATTCATAGGAGTCTGAAAATATGAATAACTCTCGTCAGTGATCCTAATTACTCCCACAGGAAGTAAAGGTCAGTTACTGAGTGGAAACTGGTGATAAAAGAAGCATTCGTTTCTGGCAGAACATACTTTAGCAGCAGTCAGCAGATAATAGACAACGACTTACACTTCGCTGCAATACTTCAGTATAAATATGATCTTTTTTTTTTTTTAATAAATAATGAGTGTCTTTGATTTTTATTGGGGTTTCATCATTACGCTTCTCGGAGTGTTTTACTCTTTCTTCTAGTAGGCTTAAAAATTATGGATCTGGACCAATGACCTCTGAGGATTTTTTGCTATGGTCACCAAATTAGTCTCCACTGCAGGAGTTAATAAATAAAGCAGTGACATATCTGTATCTCTGGAGAGGAATGCAGAACTCTGAGCAGAAGCGCTTACAGCAGTGTTTTCCAGTAGCAGGAGAGGAAAAAATTAAATGATAATCTTGTATTTAAGTTCTCATTTGTGTATATTTCAAGTAGACAAAATATTAAAGCAGCAGCTGGAATGTACCCCTGCCAACTATATTTACATGGAATGGACTAAAGGACTTCTCCGGTTGCAAAGACTGATAACCTATTGTTGTCCTCCATGGGAAAACACCACAACCTTCTTAATACCATGTCAAAGCTTCAGCTTTCTATTAACTTGGGTTTTGGGATCAGTTCTTATCACAGCTAAGTAAGCAAATATCATTTACCCCTTGGCTGTTTTTCATATGAAGATTTAGTGGTTGAAGCACTGAAATCCGTAGATGTTATGCAATGCTGGATTGTGAAATCAAGCCTGAGATTATTTCATTATTGAGGTTTTTGTCCTGTGCCAATGGTTGAACTGGCTGGTTAACATAGAAAACAGAAATTGTTATTGTAATATTTCACATGGACTCTTCTGAATTTATCTATTTATTCAGTCATTCATTCATCCATTTTACATCTAGATTCTTCTAAAAAATTCCATTTATCTTAATCTTATAGAACAGATTGCAAGAAACATATAGGAGACTCATGGAAAAATTAAACTTATGCAGAAGGCAGAAAGGCTCTTCCTATAATGTTGAGGCAGTTCAGAAATGAAAGCTTTATGTAAACTGATAGAGCTGAACTATTAGACACCCCAAAAAGTTCACTATGTTCCATAAAATGACTACTTAGACACTTCAGGCCAACTGGAACCAAAGCCGATGAATCTTTGGCTCCAAGTCCCTTTGACAGTTAAATATGCTGGATATGATCAGAGCACACCCAATCTTTTTTACTTTACATCAATACTGTAAGCAAGGTGAGTGTGTAGCATTTGGAAACTAGAAATTCCAAAGTCTCAGGAGGGAAATCAGCTGTATTATGCAAACTATGAAAAGGCTATATAAGACCAAACACAAGCATTGGGTTCTTCCTAAATATGACTTCTAACTTCCCAAATAGACGTTTTCCTCCCTCTTTTTTTGAAGGAAAAAAAAAAAAAAAACAAAAACAAAAACAAGCAAACAAAAACAAAACAAAACAAACAAAAAAGAACTTTTTCAATCTAAGATAGTTTCTCAGTCTGCTGAGTGTTTTCCTCACAGGCTCATCCAGTAAAAACAGTCAGCTGAATACTGTTGACTTTAGGTTTTGACACAGCTGCCAAGTGTTCTGAAGCCTGTAAAGCTGTTCAGTTAAGTTCAACACAATAATCATACCATTGCTGACTACCTATCATATTAAGGCAGAATATTTTCACTAAAATGAGTATATAAGCCACTATAAAAAATCTAGGTTTAAATCTTTTTCTTCTACAGCTAGTGTTAAGATGACAAAGTTTTAAACTTTGTTGCATAAGCAATTGGTTGAAAGGCTGCAGACAGAGGGCGGTGATTAATGGTTCTATGTCCAGGTGGAGGCCAGTAACTAGCGGCATCCCTCAGGGGTCTGTCTTGGGACCGGTGCTCTTTAACATCTTTATCAATGACATTGATGACGGAATCAAGTGCACCCTCAGCAAGTTTGCTGATGACACCAAGCTGAGTCCACCACTCAGTGGTGGAAGGAAGGGATGCCATTCAGAGGGACCTCAACAGACTTGAAAGTTGGGCCCAGGTGAACCTAACGAGTTTCAACACAGCAAAGTGCAAGGTTTAGCACTTGGGCCAGAGGAATCCCAGACATCCATACAGACTGGAAGGAGCAGACCTTGAGAGCAGCCCTGCAGAAAAGGACCTAGGGATCCTGATGGATTGAAAACTTAAAATGAGCCAGCAGTGTGCCCTTGCGGCTCGGAAGGCAAATGGTATCCTGGGCTCCATCAAAAGAGGGGTGGCCAGCAGGGACAGGGAGGTGATTGTCTCCCCCTCTACTCTGCTCTTGTGAGGCCCCATTTGGAATACTGCGTCCAAGTGTGGAGCCCCCTGTACAAAAAAGACAGGGAGCTGTTGGAGAGAGTCCAGAGGAGGGCCATGAAGATGATCAGGGGACTGGAGGACCTCCCCTGTGAAGACAGGCTGAGGGAACTGGGCTTGTTCAGCCTGGAGAAAAGAAGGCTGCAGGGTGACCTCATTGCAACCTTTCAATACCTAAAGGGAGCCTACAAACAGGAGGAGAATCAACTCTTTGAAAGGATAGATAACTGCAGGACAAGGGGAAATGGTTTTAAGTTGAAGGAGGGAAGATTTAGGCTGAATGTCAGGAGGAAATTCTTTACAGAGAGAGCGATGAGGTGCTGGAACAGGCTGCCCAGAGAGGTTGTGGATGCCCCGTCCCTGGAGGTGTTCAAGGCCAGACTGGATGGGGCCCTGGGCAGCCTGCTCTAGTATTAAATGGGGAGGTTGGTGGCCCTGCCTGCAGCAGGGGGGTTGGAGATTCATGATCCTTGAGGTCACTTCCAACCCTGGCCATTCTGTGATTCTGTGATTCTATGATCAAAATATCATTTGTATTTCAAAATCATCTAGTATTTGTGGTCACATATGCCTCTCACAGAGAATATAGCATTCAAAGAGCATAAATGTTGATGATTCTTCCAAGAGCAGAATCTTGCCTGACCTGCACACACTATAAGAATACGTAGCACACAGTCTGAAGAGTCTTTTACATGGAACAGGAAATAGAGAAGCAGATCGCAGGATTTTGTGATGAGCTGGCTGGTGTGATCTAACACCAGTCCCTGCGTAGCCTTGCACACTTTTGTTGTTGCTCATAAGCCTGTAATCACTCTCAATTTTGACCCGTAATCTCTTTTGTTTCCACACCACACAGCAACACTCTTTTCACCTATCTTGACATCACACCATTTTTAACAAGGAAAAAATAATAACAACAGTAATAATAATATCAATAAAGAAGCAATCAGTTTATGACATTCTCCTATCTAATAGCTTTTATTTACACTCAAAAAGACCAAATTCATCCCTCATCACAAACCCATGTCATTACCCAGGCTTTTTTTTTAACCTTTATCTAACACAGTTTGGAACCTCTTTCTTTCCTGATAGTGCAATTGCTTTCCCATGCTGTGAGCTGCATCATATCCTTTAACAAGCATTTCAACCTCTCCTTGGTCCTGTAAAGATAGCTGGTTGTCCATCTTTGCCCACTGCTAGGCCAGTCCTTTGTTGTAGGCTGTTCCCTGGCTGCATATTTTAGCACACCAGGGTTGTGCCTTAGGCAAATGGCAAACATGGTCATGTTACCACAGTAGATGTGCTCTTTGGGTCTGTGATTGTTCTGAATTGCAGATAAATGCAGATATTTCAAGGACTGGACTCTAGGTTTCTCGACTGAAAATGGGAGGTGTTTTATCATTTGCAATTTGAAAAACATTACTGAATATTTTTTCTTTTTCTCCACCTCCAGTGGTACTGAAAGCGGTTTGTCAGGAAATGATTCAGATACTATGCAATCATGTGAATTCAGGGACATTTAATAGGCCTTTCAGCCTGAGATGGAGTGGCTTTGCCACACTACTTCTTTGTATATTGAACACCATAGTTCCTGCAAGCAAATACAATATTGCCAATGGCACTGACAACTCAAACCAGTCAGTCCCTGGCGGAACAGTTTCTACTACTTGTGTGAAGCAGACTGGCCAGGATATCCTATGAGAGTCAAGTTGCAAGCGAGTGCTTGAGCTGCTGATGAGCTGTATATTACTAACTTGCCATAACAGATGACAGCCTGCATCTGCTTTCACTGTGAAAACTCTTAATGAGCTAAAAATTCACCAAGAAATGATAATTCTATCAAGAACATGCCCTTTGATGTTACTATGGAAGCTTGGAGAAGTTCAGAACTTCTGATGAAACTCACTTCTGGGATTCTGGAGGGATTAGCAGAGAAGGAAACAGTCCTCTCTGAGCATTTTGCTTCTCCCATCACAGCCCTTATTTGATTCTGGACATTGCAAACAGTTAGCACACTCAAAACTATATTGTTCTGCAAAGGGCAACTCCTAAAAACCAGGATGGGCTCTTGGCTCCATGCAGCTACATCAGCTGGATTCTCACTTTCCTGATTGGAGAACCTGAATGACAAAACTTACTAAGATGCAGAAGAAAAGATCCAGAGAGGCGGTCTGAGAAAAAGAAATGAAAATTAGGACAATATGCCAAACTTTTATTAGTAGAGAGAAACAAGCTTGCTGGTCATGAGAACTGCAGCTGGAAGCCATAGAGAAAATTAGGGGTAAAGCTCTGTACTTTTCTTTAAAATTGAAAGTAATGCTTAACACAACCTGCAGTATAATCTCCTTTATCGCTGCAATAAAAGGACAGAATTTGTGTACATATAATAAACACACATGGAAATAGGCAGGAAAAATAAACATAAATTAATAATTGCATGATACAATATGCATGACAGAGTACTTGGAGGTTCATTTATAATGCAACATGTGCAAAACTGAGCCATAGCAAAATTCAAATAAAATGAACCTTGAGTCATCTCACAATATAATATTAACTGATATGATTAAACAAACGTGATAAAATAAAGTAAACACATGCATTCAGCTACCATGGAATTCAGAACATCTGTTTCAGGTCCAGAAATCATGATTTCACATCATTATCTCTTTAGGAGAAGCTTATGTCAAATCACTGGTAAAATGATCTCTTTAGTAAGTATCTTTATGTTGTCCTGGAAGAGTTAGAGGTTGTAAATCACTGTTACAAAAATGTTTCTTCTACTTCATCAGTGATACAAATCACCTATGTTTTTTCCAATTGACTTAAGAAGCATTTGTCACTGCTAAAATTGTCTCAAAAAATGTTATCTGTTGTATATGTATTAACTGACAGCCTGAAAGAAACAAGAGAAAACACACAAACTAGATCTAAACTTCTTTTAACTTTTATAAATATTCCCTTTAGAAAATTCCTACAAGCGCTCATTAGAAGACTTCCCTGTACACATCACACATGATCCATCTCCCCCCAACTCCTGCCAGAAGATGAAGTTTCACACTGGGCAGGCATGCATCTCCTGCAGCTCCCACCACACTTATCCCCTAACTGCTATAGACCACCAAAGAGAAATATTTAGACTGGTGAGCTGTCTTGCACTGAGCGTGGTATTTGGGATCATAGAATCATAGAATCATTTGAGTTGAAAGGAACCCTTAAAGGTCACCCAGTCCAACCCCCCTGCAGTGAACAGAGGCACCTGCAGCTCAATCAGGTGCTCAGAGCCCTGTCCAGAATGACTTTGAGTGTCTCCAGGGGCATCCATCACCTCTCCGGGCAATCTGTGTCAGTGCCTCACCACCCTTATTGTAAGAAATTTCTTTCTTATACCAAATATAAATTTCTCCTCATTTAGCTTGAAACTATTTCTCCTTGTACTATCACAACGGACCCTGCTAAAAAATCTGTCCCCCATTCATGTGGTCTTTACTATCTCTGTCAGGTCTCATAGAACAGTTGTCCTGCTCTGTCCCACCTAATGTGTGGTAAGTGAGATCCCACACTCATTGGCAAACTCTGCTAGCGTTACATATCTGCCACTGCAGCTTACGGTAGCACAGGATGAAATATGGGGCATCCATCCTTCATTTTTTGATGCTGCCTTCTTACATAGGAATCTGGAGAAATCCAAATATTCTTTCTAAAAATGTATTTAAAAGTATTTTTGCTGCTTTGCGTTCAAGTGATTCAAATGATTGTGTGCACCCTGTTGAGTTCCCAGGGATGAACATACAACTCAGCAAAATCTCTTTTCCATGTCATGATGAGCCTAGTGCATGCTGCTATCTCATCCTTTCATCCAATTGTCTATTCTTTTTATTTCATCATATCAATACATATTTTAGTGTTAAAAGTTTGAAGACCTGGGACAAAAGAGAGCAGTATGGACTTCTATGCACAAATTATGATGGAAACAGTTGAATAAAAATTTTAGGTAATGATATTGCTTCAACAAAAGTCACTGTAAATCTACTATGTATTTTGCTCTGACAAAATTTCTGAGTACAAATGAATCTTCATGTAAGCATTCAGAAATCTTATTTTTAGATGTAGGTCTCCATACAGGAACTACAATCTGCTTTTCACTTACAATTCATGTTGCATATTTTTGTTAAACAACACAGTCTAGCTGTAGTGTAGGTAAGCTGTAAGATTTACAGATCATATCCCAACACTGACTGCAAGATATTATTTACCATAATTTCCTAACATTTAGCACTCATTTATGAAAATGTTCTTCACAGCTCTCTCACTAATACTAATACAAATTACATATATAAAAGCATAAGGAAAGAATAAACAGTTGAGAAAGTTTGTTCTGCAACTGATTTACTCTACAGGCTGCCGTAGTGCCAAAGAAGATGCTCTCTAGCTGATCCAGTGTAAACTAAACATATGCTGACATGAGAGATCAGCAATGGAGTGGCCAATAGCATTCAGAGCTAAATCGCAGAATGAAAGTTAAGGCCAGGGCAGCTTTTTCCAACAGTGACAAGAATCCAACATGTACTGGCCATTTACAAGCAATAAGTAATGGTGCTGAAAGTTCTGTTAGTAGTAAATGTTATCGCTGGTTTAAAAAGACAAAATAACAAGAAAGGATAAAAAGAAAAAAAGATTCTATATTTTTATATATACAAGGTTATATCATATATATAAAGAACTCCACAGAGTCAGACAATGTAAAAACCCAGTGTCAAAACAAGGTCACAAAAAAGACATGGGAAATTTTAGCAAAAAAAGTTCTGTGAATGTATTGATTTTATTTCTCTTGGTGAACTAGAAAATATCTAATAACACTACTGCTGCTTTTTTTAGTATAAATACAAACAAAAAAATGGTACACTTTATTTCTGTGGAGGTGCTACTAGTATAAAAGTACAAATGGCACAGCTGGTAGGGAGGTGTTGGATTTCAGAAATAACAAACACATAGCACAACTTACATTACACAAATGTTTATCATTCAAACAGGAAAAACAAACAATATGAGCAAGAATTTATGTGTGTAAGACCTACACAAAAACAACATTGTCTCCTTAAAGGCAAATGGCAGATAAGCACAGCCAAGGAAACGCAATACCTAATGAAGATACACGTCTGCACAGCTACTTTACTTGGTGAACTAGACAGAGCAATATTCACCTGTGAATCTCCTCACAGCATGTTCTCATGAACAAGTAATTGCTTAAACATTCATTCCATTAGGTAAGTACTGAAAGGATCATGGCGCAACGGTGCAAATAAGACAGACAGTCTCTTTTCAGTAGTGCCTAGTGACAGGACAAGAGGTAATGGGCACAAACTGAAACACAGGTTTCCCCTAAACACCAGGAAGCACTTCTGTGGTGCAGTGTTGGCACAGGTTGCCCAGAGGCTGTGGGGTCTCCTCCTTGGAGATCTTCCAAAGCCACCTGGACATGGCTCTGGGCACCCTACTTTGGGTGTCCCTGCTGGAGCAGGGGTTGGAGCAGGGGGATCCAGAGGTCCACTTCAACCACATTCATTTTGTGATTCTGTGAAAACTTCACAGCCTGGCCCTGTGTGATTCAGTATCCCTTTAGAGAGAATAAACTACCAATGCAGAAAAACACAAACCTCTAAGTGCCTGATAACATGAAGTGATAAACACATCCACAATTCCTATGAGGCAAAAGACCATGAACGTTCTAGGATTTATTCAGGCAAAACATGGAATTTAATGAACAGAAATTAACATATAAAAGTCTTGCATGTTATAAGCATTGCTAGTACCATGCAGCCAGAAAAAGCTTGACATGAATGCTTATAAACACAGTACTTAAGAAGAGCATTTTTTACTCTTGCTTCTGCATTTCCTGCCTTCCTTCTGTCTTTGTTATAGGTCTTGTGAGATCAGCCCTTCTACAACCAAATTCATGCAAATTCCTGGCAATTTTGAACACAGCAGAGGTACCATAATTTCATGCCTCTTCAAACACACAGTGAAAGCAATCAAGGGAAAAAGAAATTAAAAACTAATTCTGCTATTTATTCTCCTCATTTATTTTATCAGTCATCCCACTGTCACACTGAATAATAATCAACAAGACTTGATACACACACTTAATACAGGGCAAATGTCTGTAGGATTCTAGAGGAAACTGCAAACCCAAGGCAATCACTGATACTGAGGGGAAGTCTGGATTACTTAAAGCAAATATAATGCTGGTACTAATGTTTCTGTTCACTGAGCTATCCAGACAGGCTAAGTATGAAGCAAACACACCAAACTAATCACATTAATACAGGGTTGTAAGGAGGCTTCAGAGCAGTTTACTACACAGACAGCCACTGGTATGTGCTAGGTAAAGTAGACAGCATGTCTACAAGGAGGTATAAAATTACGACAGATGTATTGTGACAGACTACAGATAATTATTGCCTATAATGTCTGGCTGCAATTATACAATTCTCTACCTTTTCATGTTTAGTTCAGTGCTGAAATTAAGAGGCTGTGATGACTGTTTAGAGGAATTCCATTTTAGTCATAATCAGTTTGTGGTATGGATTCAGGTTGCCTAAGACAAAATGCAAGATCAAAATAAAAGCATCCTTTAGTTTTCATTTGAGAGCTGTTATCGCTAGGGAAACAACCCAGGCAATTCTAATGTTAAAGAAGTGGATCTAGCTGTGACTGTACAGAAATTTGTGTGTTGAGTAGTGCCTGGATTACTGCTAAACCACAGCTGTATTTTGTGTGATACATATCTTTAAGAAAGGCAGTCCTCACTGCATCTTCTGTTGAGGATGTGGTTGGTTCCAGGACAGTTTAACTCAGTGTAAAAACAGAAGTATTGCAAGCAGACAAAGAAGAAAGGTGAAAGCAGTGGAGAAAATGAAAATTACACAACTAGAAGCTCTTGAAAACCTCTCAGGGTATCTAGATTCTTTTCTATAACAGCCTAGTTGCTTTTACAAACCTGGTCCTTGGACATTCTATTCCTACAAAGGGCTAAGATTTTCTGTACCTGTATTTCTCTTATTTGCTACACAACATTATGAGATATCATTTAGGAAACTGACATAGGCCAGAGACTGACTGAAACAAATCTGTTCTTTTCTGCACTGAAAGGGAACAGATATCATTAATATTTACTGTGCAGTATTTATTTAATCCTTCTACAAAAGCAAACTCATCTATGCCTTTTAGATGGTTTGTTTTATCAGATGCTAAGGCTGGCTGAAATTAAAACACCATGAAGAAATACCTTCATCCAGTGAAGCTCTATACATCAGAGACCTATCTTACAATCTGACAGCTCAGCCAGCAATTCCTCAGTCTCCATCTTGGCAAGCAGTCGAGAAGCACAGACCACCAAGATGAGTAGCTCTTCAGTTGTCAAGATTTCTAAGTGTCCTGCAGGTTACAGAGGGGTTTCATGTCTCACTTCCTTCCATCACCAATTGATGTGTTGCAGCAGTCTCTTGCATGGAGAATTGGGGGTAATATTATCCAACATTCAATACAGATAACAGACTCAGAGAATTCAAAAATATTTAAATTTCATCAGTGTAAGTCCTTACCCATTACACAAAGAATCAGTCTCTCTGCTCTCATGTTTTTACTCTTTTCTCTTGAATCCAGAAGTCTCTTTTCCACATCCCTAACTACATTTTTTTCTCCTTCAGAACAGGCCAGACCTGCAGGCTATCTAAGTTTCTCATAAAGTGCAGCTTACAACAACTGACTTGAGGACAGGCTGAGAGAGCTGGACCTGATCTACATGGAGAAATAATGCTCCATGAAGAGCTGAAAGTGGCCTTCCATTGTCTAAAGGGGGGTATAAGTAAGAAGGAAACAGGCTCTTTAGCAGAGTCTATTGTGATAGGAAAAGGGGAAGTGGTTTCAAACTCAAAGAGGGGATAGTTAAATTGCATGAAAGGAAAAAAAATTATGATAAAGGTAGTGATGCACTGGCAAAGGTTGCCCAGAGATGTGGTGGATGCCCCATCCCTAGAGACATTCCAGGTCATGCTGGACAGGGCTCTGACCACCTGATCTAGCTAATCTCATGCAAGACACATAAATACTTTTTCCAAATATCACATCAAACATCTTTAAACAGAATAAAAGTGTCCACTGCAGACAAAGTCTCCATGCATTTTCAGTGGAAAACAAATATTCTTGATACAATTAATATAGTCAAACATTTTGCAAAACAGTCAACCAATAGTTAGAAAAAATTCATGTTTTCCCTTGAATGCAGTTTTTTTCTCCTAGCTGAGGGAAAGAATTACACTGTCCAAAAGGAGAGTTATAAATTTTACTACTGGGCTAAATATAATGTGTGTGTAAATCTGGCAACTGTGAAGTGTTGTTAAATAGATAAATGTTCAGATTTTTAGCCCAGTCATATGTCAAAAGTCCCTTCTCCTACACTCTTCATCCTGACAGCTGTGAGCATTTGCAATGGTGAAAGAAAAAGGACTCCATTATTTGAAAAATACCTGTAGAAAACTAAGCTTTTTCAGCTAAAAATCCCGGCCTTCACTATTGATTGTGGGCAAGCAGCAGTACATGGGCACCTACTGGGCCTTCTGGTCTTGCAGAGGTTTCTGTTCATGCCCAGGTCACTTTCAAAGCACAGACCTCTTCTCCTATATAAAGGAAAGAAGGAAACTGCAAAACAAAAAGGGGACTTGCTCACCCCATGTTACCACCAGGGAAATGTCCTTTCCACTCTCATGATTCAGTTTCCACACCACAGGCCTCACTACATCTTTCAGAATTTTCCTGCTGTATGATCATTCTTGCATCCCTTTACACAAGGACAGATAATGCTTATTATCTTTGGTTTTCCCAATAGTCAGTACTCTACAGCCAGTGCTGAAATGAAGTCCTATCCCATGACTTCATAGTCTATCTACAGGACATGTTGTAATGCACATTCATGCCAACTGCCATGAGATAAATCCTAGACCCCAGCTTGGACACTTTCTTCTTATCACTTTCCAGCAATGAGATCTGTGCTGGGCATCAGTCCACATTCATATTTCTCCATATGTTACGTGATAAATTATATGTAAGAGTGAAAAAGGAGTCAACATGATCCATACAATAGTGTATATTCAGCATTACCAATTCACCATCGTAGCCACATGAATTTCTTTAGTTTATAGTCCTTACCAAGCTAAATCAAGTCTGATATCACAGGAACCTGTCATGTCACTTATTCTGAAAGCACCATTCACAATTTAGAACCCTATAAAAATGATAATAAGACAAGAAATGATATTTCTCATTGACAGCCACAGTTGAAACAGTTTCTTTTTATTAAATACTAACATGGTTCTCATAGCCTCTTATCTATTGCCTGAGGCACTTATTCTCACCTGGATAATCGTTATTAATCCTTGTTTGTGCCAAGTCCTTGCAGTACAAAGGTGTGTCCAGAAAAAGTTATCATTTAATAATAAAGTATAAAGTTATTAGAGGCAGTATCAGTATGGGAAAGAATAGGGAATAGGTCACTAGTGTTTTTCACTTTAAAATACCTGGAAAATACTTTACAGCAAAAAAACAAACAAACAAACAAACAAAAAAAGCACCCTGTGATTAATGTATTGAGGAGGATATGGAAACAGAGAAATGTGAGCCACATTTGATTAAAAGATTTAGAGATTGTGATTATTGTGCTGTGAACTTTTACAGTTCATAGATTTGTAAACAGTTTGTAACCAAGCGAAAGGATTGCTAGTCAGGAGAGCTAACTTTGACCTCTTCAAGAACTTACTTGGAGGCAACAGTTGGGCTAGAGCACTGGAAGATAAGGGAGTCCAAGAAAGCTGATGAACGCTTTATCACATCTGAGCTCAAGATCAGTGCATCCCTAAGAGTATGAAATCTGAGAAAAGTGGCAGGATACCTGCATGGTTGAGCAAGGAGCTTATGGATAAAATCAAATTGAGGAAGAACGTCCATGAAATCTGGAAATGAGCCTGTCCATCTGGGAAGAATGTAGGAATGTTGTCAGGGCCTTCAGTGAGGAAGGCTAAGGCCCACATGGAATTAAATCTGGCAAAGGACATCAAGGATAACAAGAAAGGTTTTTTAAAATATGTGAATAGTAAAAGGAGGACTAGGGACAGTGTGGCTCTGCTACTGAATGAGGTAGGTACACTGGTATCAGGGGATGTGGAGAAGGTGGAGATACTGAATACCTTCTTTGTTTAAGTCTTCATTACTAAGACTTCCCCTTGGCAATCCCAGGCCAGTAAGGGGGAGAGTGTGGGAAAGGAAAGCTTCCCCTTGGTCAAGATGAACATGATCTGAGAGCATTTAGCTAAAATTAATGTACATATATCTACAGGCCATGATAGGATAAACCCATGTGTGCTGAGGGAGCTAGCAGAAATGACTGAAAAACTGCTCTCTATCATCTCTGAAAGGTCTTGGAGAAGGGGAGACATCCCTCAAGACTGGAGGATAGTCTTCAAAATGGGCAAGAAGGACTACCTGGGAAACTACAGGCCAGTCAGTTTTACCTGTTTCCCTGGAAAGTTGATGGTACAACTTGTTCTTGATGCCATCTCCAAACATTTGGAAAAGAAGGTTATCAGGAGTATTCAACATGGATTCACCAAGGATATCATGCTTGACCAAGCTCGTAGCCTTCTATGATTTCATTGCTGGATGGGGAGATGGAGGAAGAGCACTAGATGCTGTGCAACATTACTTCAATAAGGTGTCTGACACTGTCTCCCACAACAACCTTATATGGAAGCTTAGAAACTGTGGTATAAATGAGTGGACAGTGAGTTGGACTGAGACTTGACTGACTGGCAGCACTCAGAGAATTGTGATCAGACATACAGAGTCCAGTTTGAGGCCTGTAAATAGTAGTGTTTCCCAGAGATCAGTGCTGGGTCCAGTCTTGTTCGACATTTCATCAGTGACCTGGATGAAGGGATAGAGTCAACCCTTAGCAAGTTTGCAGGTGATACTAAAATGGGAAGAGTGGCTGACACACCATAAGTCTGTGCTGCCATTCAGTAAGACCTGGGCAGACTGGAGAGTTGGGCCTGATGAAGTACAAGAGCAAGTGTAGGGTCCTATACCTGGGGAGGAATAACCGTATTTACCACTACAGGTTAGGGGTTGACCTGCTGGAGAGGAGCTCGGCAGTGAAGGACCTGAATGTACTGGTGGACATAAGCCAACAGAATGTTCTTGTGGCCAAGAAGGCCAATGGTATCCTGAGGTGCATTAAGAAGAGCGTGGCCAGCAGTTCAAGGGAAGTAATCCTCCCCCTCCACTGTGCCTCGGTGAGGCCACATCTGGAATATTGTGACAAATTCTGGGCTCTACAGTTCAAAAAAACAGGAATCTCCCAGAAAGAGTTCAGTCAAGGGTGACAAAGATGAATAAGTGCCTGGAACATCTCTCATAACAGAAAAGGCTGAGAGATCTGGGATACTTCAGCCTGGAAAATCATAGAATCACCAAGGTTGGAGAGGGGATCTCATTACTGTTTACAAACATCTAAAGTACAGAAGTCAAGTTGATGGGGGCAGACTCTTTTCGGTGACTAGAGAAGGTAGAACAATGGGCAATAGGCAGAAACTGGAACACAGGAAGTCTAGTACCAACACAAGGAAGAACTTCTTCATTGTCGGAGCACAGGAACAATCTGTCTACAGAGACGGTGAAGTAACCTTCTCTAAATATAGTACCTGGACACCTATCTGTAGGGAAGGTGCAGGAGACTGGAACTGATGATCTGTAGAGGTCCCTTCTAACCCCTATGATTCCGTGATTCTGTAATAGATAGGTACGTATGTAGATATTAAATGTGTCTGATGTTTTGTGAAATTTTGAAAACTCTGCCTTGAAAGAAGATATTTCTTTCAAGAGGGAGACTCTTTCTCGGTTTATGTGGGCTAAAACTGTCCTACCTATGGAATCATACTGCCCTCTATTACACTGAAGCACATATATGAGATTCCCACCAAGCAGGGAGAAAGATCATATATCTGCATTTAAAACCTCTGTTCTTCTGAATTTTATGCTGAATGAATCCTAATTTACGAAGACCCTCCTTCCTTCCTCCCTTCCTTCCTCCCTTCCTCCCTCCCTCCCTCCCTCCCTTCCTTCCTTCCTTCCTTCCTTCCTTCCTTCCTTCCTTCCTTCCTTCCTTCCTTCCTTCCTTCCTTCCTTCTTCCCTCCCTCCCTCCCTCCCTCCCTCCCATCTTTCTTTCCAGTGTGCATACTTACATTCTTAGAAGAAACAAAGCCTAGAATAATTTGAGTCTTCAGATTGGATTTCCCAATGCATTTGAATTAAAAGTGAGATAAAATACAGAGAAGTGGCACGTCTTTTACAGAGCATCATACGTGGAGAGTTCGTTCACAGAATTTCTTCATTCACAGAATAGGGGAAATCATTCAGATCCCTCTTTTCCTTCAGTAAAATGAAGACAGCAACAGTTTGAAAGCTGATTTAATCTATATAATACAGGAAATTCTGTGTGTGATACTCACTTTCTTGAAAACAGAATAATCATATATAAAACACTAAGCATAATTTGAGGGCAAGGATTAGAGTTCAAAAAGTAAGAATGACTTCAAGAAGTCTACTTAGGGAATGTGTGAAGAAGGTCAAACTTCCAATTGATATCTCACAGAGGAATTACAGGTTTTTAAAAGGTGAAAAAAGACATAACATTCTTATCTTTGAGTACCACTAAAGTTATCACTTTCTGAAATGCAGACAATTGCGTTTTACATCGGTGCTTTGAATCACAAAGTCAGATTCTGCTTGGATTTTTCATATTCCAGACAGTGAGTCACACTCTTTATTTCCTTAAATTCTTAATTTATAATATACTATATAACAGAAAAACTAAGGGCAATCTCACCCCTAAATGCCTTGTCTTATATCCTTCCACATTTTTTCACATCTTCTAATTCTGTGAGCCAGTGAATAAAAGACCAATTTCTTCTGCATCTGCGCTTGAATAGAAGTTATATTCCTGGTTTCTAAAAACAGACCTAGGAACCAGAATGAATAAAGCATGTGGATTCCTGCAGTTTAGCAAAACAAAATCCACATCTTGTGTTAAGCATCTTAAATACTTATACAGCTTGCAGAAGGAAACATGCCATTAGAGCAAGTGCTCAAAACAGCCAGCATAGAAATGGTTAATGTGTAATAGCTGAAAATTGAGTACAGAGAATATGCAAGATTGAATTTTTATACCTCTTCCAAAGATCAACACTGGCAATTAAAGTCAATATTCTGCCTTCTGATTGAGTCCAAAAAAACATTTCTGCAAACACTTTGCACAGTAAACTTCTCATCTCAGGACTCAGAAACGCTCATGAATGTTGATGCCTGCTATCAGCCATGTCTTGCTAAAGACTATCATGCATGTAATAAAATAAGAGCTATAACATGTTCTTTCTGTGCAGTGCATGAGATTTTACCAGTGCTTTTTCTCATTGGCCTATACTTGCCAACTACCAGTCAGAGCTATGAGAACTAATATATTCCTATGAATTCATGAGGACCCCAAACACAGTGAGTTTAGGACATCTGTCCTTCAGTTGACACAGGGTGTTACCTCTGAGCTCATTACATGAAGAGAAAAAAAATATTTTTGTATCATCAGCCTGTCAGTCGTAGACCCAATGAATTCAAATGTTTATACCCAATGCTACCCAGCAAATCAAACTGTCAGCAATTAAGCAACCCCTGAAGTCATCTCTAGGGCTTATTTTCATTTTCCAGATCTTATACAGTCTGTATCTAAAGTGGAGGTTGCAAGAAGCTTCAGTAGCAGGACTTCCCTGAAGGACGTGAAGCATGTACAAAGAGAACAATGGAGCTGGTGAACAGTCTGGAGCACAAGTATTATGAAGAACAGCTGAGGGAGCTGGGATTTCTCAGTCTGGAGAAGAGAAAGCTCAGGAGAGACTTTATTGCTCTCTACAACTCTCTGAAATTAAGTTGTTGATAGGTTGGTTTTGGGTTCTTCTCCCATGTAATAAGGATAAGACTAAAGGTAATAGCCTTAAGATGGGCCAGGAGAAGTTCAGGCTGGATATTAGGAAAAATTAACCAGGAAAAATAGTAATATATTGGAACAGGCTGTTTGGGGAAGGAAGTGATGGAGTCATTGATCCTAGAGGTGTTAAACAACCGTAGAGATGTGGCACTGAGGGATGTTTTTAGTGGGCATAGCGGGGTAGGTTGATGGTTGGGCTTGGTGATCTTAGTGTTTTTTTCCAACCTTAATGATTCTGTGATTCTATGATCACATGTGATGGGGGCAGTTGGTGTAGCTACTATCAAATAAAGGTGAGATATGCAAAGGACAGATCAGTGAAGAAGACTTTCAAGATAGACCTCAATATTAGCATAGGCCTAAACACCAGGCTATGTAAGTTGCATTTTTAATAGGAGTTTTAACCTCCTTCTTTTTCAGTTATTTTGTGTAAATTATGTAGAACTATATTTCAGACAAGAAAATACAGCAAGATACTCTGGACTGCATGCTCAAAGATAAAATCTAAGTGCACTAGGACAAGATGTGCAAATGTTAAAAACAGATTTGGATGAGGAAATGAGATGGGTGTTCCAGTCTTTTTCTCTTTTTTATTCTCTCTCACTTTCATGACAGAGGGAACTTCACAGTTACTGTACCTAAATATAGGAAATTTTAGGGCAATAGAGTAGGGCCAGCTGAAGTAAATTAGTTAATTTCTCAGGCTCATCATATCAGAGAGATGCTCTGACAAGCTGAGATGGGCTGGTATTGCAGATGCATAGCTGCAGAGATTAGGTGTATGGGAGAAAAGAAATGCCAGTGTGAAAGTTTGGACATTTTCTTCATAAAGTTGCTTTAATTAGAAAACTAGGCACTAGGAGGCTTTGTACCGTGAAAGTCCAATTGTTAAAGAAGATTGGGGGTGGGATACTCACATTTGCCCACTGAATTTCTGAGCTATCCATCCAATATATCTCAGTTTGTGTCCTTTGTCCAAAAGTGGCTCTTATCTCTGGGGACCACAAAGGGTAGAGTGAAGAGACATTCATTCCACAAGCACAAAGAGTCACTTTGAAGCTGTAGCTCTTTGTTCACCTTCAAACACTCATTCTGGTGTCAGTTAAGGAGTATTGAGATTTGTCTGTTTAAAAATATATATATTATAGAGGTGAATGAGAGACGGAAGTCCTTGTACTGTTCTTCTGTAACAGTTAAGGCTGCAAGAAGTCAGCTGCAAACAGTGGGAACTCACCTGAAGGGGAAGGTAATGGGCACTACAGTGGTCATGGCGCAAGTCCATGTGGCTGCTGGTTTCTGTGTTGTTGTGTAGCCTTTGGATGCTCCCAGAGCTGGTCTTTACAGTTTTTGTGCTTCATCTCTTCAGTAGTGAAATGGCCTTACCAGCCTTTTCCAGCTTTGTATAAGATGTCACTATAAATAAATAAGGGACTGTGAGGCAATCAGGAAAAGATATAAGAAAATATATGGATGTCTGAAACCGCATGGTGCACTAAGTATTCCAACATGGAAATGAAAATTTCTTCCAGGGATATCTCAACTTGCTCCACAATGCATGTGGCAATGCTGATGCTTCAAGAAAATAGCAAACTTGATGCAGTTAGTTGGTAGATGTACAATAAACATTAATGAAAATGAAACCTCCATCTGCATGTGCGAAGATCAGAGCATGCAAATAGAGTATTATGCTTCCCAAAGTTATTAAACTCTGATATAAAGATTGGAAGATAAATCATTACCAAAAACAAAACAAAAAATAACAAAACAAAACAAAAACAAAACAAAAAAAGCTGCCCTAGTCTGATCAACCCAAAGTGTGGGTTGAATGAGCTCAACTACAATGCATTCCTACAATTTATCATAAATACCCCCATGCACAACTTTCTGGGCTCCACTATCGTAGCTGATGCATCAACAGAATAAGAATCACATTTCCTTAACTTATTGTTAATACTGCAGTGACTTATGCCCTTAGAAGCACTGGTGGGAGATCTGCCTGTATTTCAGAACTCCCAGGATGTTCAAAAAATAATTATTTTGAGCAATTTCTGATTAGCAACCCACTTTGAAAAATGCTGGGGAGAAAAAGAGAAGTATCCAGCTGAGAGAAAATTAAAATAGTATCAAGAAAAAGAAGAAGCACTGTCTACATAGAGGCCACATTTCCCCTGAAGTTCCCTTGGCTTTGCAAGCATAATCAAAAGTGGAATTCTTAATAGAAAACACAAGCTTTGCTAATAAGTAGGTGAAAAAGTATACACATTTACATGATTTTTTTAAGTTTTGTTTTTGATATCAGGGACAAGGAATGCATGAGATTGGAAGAAAAAGACTAGCTTAACATCCCTCTGCAACTAGTTAAAGATGTTCACAAATCCTCCAGAACACTCAAATTTGCCCAATCGTATCAGCGATGCAGCCACAGTATTTTGTTGACTTTATTATAATCAATAATTACTTTGTCCTGGGATTTTATTTATGAGTCAATTACTTTGGGTACATAAGGAAATAGGAACGTTCCTTCAAACTGTTTTAGACACTACTGTAACCTACAGCAGTTGTATTATCAGCAATCCATACCGCTATGAATATTTTTGCAAGGAATAAGACCATTTGGGCACTAACACAGCTCCTACAGCAGATAGGACTGAGCTGAAAAAGTGGAGAAAGATATAGGCGTAAGAAAATCTGACTTCTCTATGGAAGTTAAAGCAGGGTGAAGACAGAGGTTTAAAAAAGAGTGGGAAAACCAAGCCATGCTCTGATCCTCCAGGAGCACATTTAATCTAATTTAATCCTCAAGTGCAGCTTCACTGTTATGTTCTGTGGGAGTTCTTCTCAAGACCATAGATAACAGCACTCTTCATGTTCAGGCAAGATTGGAAGTTGACACCATTAACAAGTATCTTCATAGGGTGCAGAGGATGTCTGCACAGTGTCTAGTGCAGTAGTGGTGAGCAGCAGGGAGCAGATCAGGGAACATGAACACAATCACATGCACGGAGTGCACAGTTATGTGAGCAACCTTTTAATCAACATGGTTACTCTAATCAGTGCCAGAAGTGCATGTTTTAGGTCCATCTTTTAAGCAGTACTTTGATGGAAGCCTTCACAGCTTATTCCTATAACATGTACTGATTAAAATAACAATTCAGTAAGGAGACAAAATTTCTCTTTAATGTTGTGAGAGGTGGATTTGGAATGAGCCGATGCTCAAGGAATATTCCAACATTGATTTTTTTATGTCAATCCTAAAAGAAACCCAGAAAAGCACTTAAAAATATCTTCAGAATTCTTGATATAACTCACCTCCAGTTCGGATGCTTTACAAATTTCCATTTATGCCTGAAGCTCTTTATTTGGTGAAAATAAATAATAATCAATAATTTGGCTGAGACGAACAGCATCACCTTTAGCATAACCACGAGAAGAATTTCCAGTATAATGACTACAGTGTGTAAAAAGGATATCATTCTGAAGATGATTTCTGTGTGACTCATATTGCCAAAATTTTGCCTGCCCATGCAAAATTACTTGCACAAACAGAGGAGACATGAGACTCCTCCAGAGATAGGTATTTGCTGTTTGTTACAACTTATTGGCAGAAAACACATTTTTCTCTGCTGCAAGTTTTCAGCAGCTACAAAGGATGTTTTTTTGAAACAGAAAGGTATAATCTTGTTCTTGCTATGTAGCCATGTTTTCAGTGTTATTTCAATTCCAGAATATTTATAGCTCAAACAGAATGAAATCAGCTCATTCACATCCCAAGTACATTTGCAACAGTGGCTTTTGACTATGACAGTTAATAGCTAACCAGCAAAGTTTACACAGACATATCTGATACTGAGTAAACAAGAAGATCCCAGTAATTCAGTTTAACACATCCAATTTCACAACTGCAACCGTGTTTGATGGAAAATATTCTTAGTCATTTTCTGTCAGTATCTATTATGAGAATCAGAATTGTGATGGAGTACTTTTAACAGTTTGAGAACTTATGGATTCCTGACTGTTCATAACAGCTTCCATTTCATAGAAATCACCTTTAGGATGGTTAAATACGTGTGTGTTTATATATGCATTTAAAAGTTCTAAAGAAAAGTTCTGGGATCAGATTTCTTCATTTTATGGGTTGCTGTGGAAACAGATTAGCCCTCTGGAAGTAGAAACCCGTGTTTGACTATAATGTAAAGAACGATCTATAGCATGAAAGGAAGGAACAGCTGGGAGCTGGAGCAGTATAAGCTGACATGTCAGACAGTAGCCAGACAAAGTGAGCCAGGCTCTGTCTGAAAATAAGGGGGAGAAAAAAGTAAGAACTGAGCATTGTCAACAAAGCCTGCAAAATGGTCCAGCTGTTCACTCTCATCATAACTAAGAAAATAAGAACAGAATTCCAGGGCTGAGGATTAAATTTATGAAGAGAAGGAAACCTGAATGGAAAGAGTGAATAGGATTTCAGACAAAACAGACCCTGCACAGAGGTCTTTATTCGGAAATAGCTTGGAAAGCACAATGCTGGGTTCTGGACAAAACACACATCCCTATGCAACCTTGCATATCAAGGCCAAAAAGAACTGTAATGCATTGATTAAGCAGACTTCTACAGAAAACAATGTTTTTGTAATTTCATTGTTCTGGGCTGAGTATTAATGTGATAGGCAGTTAAATAGATTTAGAGAATTTGAGAAAATGCTTATCTAGCATCACAGAATGGGCTAAAAGGTGAACAAGTTTTACCACAAATCCCCACTGAAATCTGAAATGAAAGCCCAGAGGACTTCTGGTATACTGTAAAAAGCCAGTCAGCTCCTAGAGCCTGAAGTGATGTCTGGTCTTTTATTCTGACAATGGACAATTGTATTCGAGATGAACAGTTCCCAGGATTACGTGCGCACTGAGTAGCACAGAGGGAAAGAGAAGTGTTAGAGAGGTTAATTCAGAGACATGCTTACCTCCCAAACAAAGGCTTTCAGCAGTACAGAACCTGATTAGGGACTCTTCAAGAAATACAAATAATGTCATTCATGTTGAATAGGCAGCCTGGACTATGCATGAGTGCATAGTTAGAAAATAATAATGAATGCACTTTCCTCTCTGTTTTTTTTTTCTTTCTTTCTTTTTTGAGTAATGGCCTCTGTCCAGTGATCTCTTAGGAGCAAAGCCAGCTAAGTAGGTAGCAAGATGATTGATTAAGAAGATGCTTTGTTTCCATTGTCTGTGTGATCACTCCAAGGCATTCAGCAATCTAATCTGTTAACTCCTGCATCGGTAAGTGCGTTATAAATCAGGAATAAAAAACATAAATGTCTACTGAGGAAACTTCATATTCTTTAGATGAAACTAATTATGACTGTGGATTTCATTAGTGATAGGGCAGCTCTGAAAAATCATTCATGGTTATTCTTCCATGCTCTGGTACCCAAAGATAACACTTGCAACTGCCATGGTAATAACAGGATAACCAGGTTGAACTAATATCCAAAACAGGATGTCATTTGAGGTTTCAGTATTTACATTTGATGCCACTTAATGAGCAGGGAGTGATGAAGATGGGCCAAATATTTACTTGGCTTTCATAAATCTCTCATTTTTATCACAATCGTGGTGCTTTTTAGCATGTTGTCAACTGACAGTAGCTGCAGTTTATTTCCAGAGTGGTCACATTCGCCAAACCTGACCTTAAGCATCTTAATCTGCTTGCTAATTTGCTGTTTTAATTTGTATGGGATATAAGGAAACACATCTCCCATCCCTCCCAACTTTCACAACTGTTCTGCACATTTCCCTTGCCACTATCCAAACCTGAAGCATCACTTCTTAAATCTTAAAAGGGATCAGCTTTCCAGGGGACATGTGATGCCTGTGGCTCAGCCTTCCAGGAAGCACCTCCATAAACAACATGGGCCCTTCTGAATGCTGGAAATGAGCCTTCTCCAGCAACTCTGCATCTCCTACTGTTAAGGTCCTGCAATATCAGCTTTAGACTGGATGTAAGAAAAAAGTTTTATACAACAAGGGTGATGAGACACTGGCAGAGGTTGTCCAGAGAGGTGGTGGATGCCCCAACCCTGGAGAAACCCAAGGTCAGGCTGGATGGGGCTGTAGTTGTCCCTGTTCACTGCAGGGAGGTTGGACTAAAGGACCTTTGAGAGTTCCAACTGAAAACCTTATGCGATTCTGTGATTCTATGAAAACTGTCTCCCCTGTTGATTCACTGATTTTCCCTGACCCTCGATCATGATGACCAATGTAATGTGTCCACAGCCTTCTCCCGTGATGAGCAGACAGTAATTCATTCATAATTATTTCTTGATTAAATGAATTGACCAAGAACTCTTCCTTCTCCAGCTACTCAGAAGCATATTACTATCTCCAGTGTTTAATCATCAGCAACAGTATTTTCAGTATTTTAGACAGTTTTGTCTGGCGTATAGATTCAACATTCAAGAAATGTCTAATATTAGCATAGTAGCTCTCATCGTATTTTTTTTTTATTATTTTATTTTATTTTTTTCCTATTCCTTTAATTCATCACTCTTTCTTACTTGCCTACCCATAGTACATACAGCACATGTTTGAAACTTTATGCTTATAGGGTGATGGCCTGTGGAAAGCCTGAACAGATATACACTTCAAAAAAGGACAAAAAAGAGTGTTTGAGGGAGGGCTACAAAAATGGGGAAGGATCTGGAAGACAAGCAGCTGAGCAGCTGAGGTCCGTGGTGTGCTCAGCCCAGAGCAGAGCAGGATGAGGGGAGGCCTGATGGCGGCTGCAGCTCCTCACAGAGAGCGGAGGGCAGCGCTGAGCTCTGCTCTGTGTGACAGCGACAGGGCCCGAGGGAACGGCATGGAGCTGTGACAGAGGAGGGGAGCTGGGGGTGAGGGAAAGGGTCTGCAACAGAGGGAGGTGGGCATGGAACAGCCTGCCCAGGCTGTTGGAGAGTGCTCTTAGATATAGTTTGAATGTTGGGTGGTCCTCTATGTAGCCAAGGGTTGGAGTCAGTGATCCTTGAGGGTTCCTTCTGATTCAAGATATTCTATAATTATCTGATTCAGTGATCATTTTTCTTTTTCCAGGGGAAGAAAGGGAGTGTACTTGGACAAATGGAGACACAAGCCTTAAACAAAAGCATAAATTTTACTCCAGGGAAGATATAAGGTTGTCAAAACTCAAGGAAAACCTTTTTGAAGGCAGTAATTTACAACTTGTTCTTATTGGTATATTGAAACAAGAGAAATGAACATTCAGTCTTTATCTCACTGGTGACTAGGAGGCATCCTGATGATCAAGGTTTGTCCTGCTCCTTTTCCAAACATGTTTTTGACATAAACCGCATTAAGAAACAATCCCACAGAAAAAAGAATAAAAAAGTCTGTGTAGAGAAAAGCCAGGAGCAGGCTTGGAGTCAGGCAGCATCTGCATGTTTTAAATTACAGGTGGGACTGCAGTAGTGCTAAGTCAGCACAACATAGTGGAAGAGGTTTGAGCCTCTGGGCACACTGAATCTCCTCAGGGAACCACTATGACAATAACAGTCATACAAAATTTGGATCTAAAAATGCAGAGCATCCCTCAAAAGATCTCAGTTCTATTTTAAGCTGTCCGTGCAGTGGGTATCATATCCTGACTCTAATGTGACTCACTTGAAATGAACCCTAGACCAGATCCAATTTTCAAACAGTCTCAAGATCTGGGATGTTTTATTCGAGTGTTTCTTTTAAGGACATGAGAAAAATAAGCTTTTGCTTGCTTTTCTGATTTCCATCCCCCAGATTTTCCTGCTGTTCTTGGAGCTAAGAAATAACAACTTTGACTTGTTGCATTTTCTTATGACTAAGATCACACATATTACAGATCCTTTTCCGATTTGCTGCTTTAAATGTTATCATGCTGTCATTCATACCTGTGATGAAGCCCAGTTCGTAGGTTTCAATCCCACTGAGGGAGCTCTGCAGTGTCCTTGATACCTCAGGGCTTTCAAAAGCAGCAGTCACTATCATGGCAGCACTTACAAGTTCAGGGTCTTGGGCAGATAAATGCACCATAAATCCAGAAAAGGTCATAATGGCAATTTTATATGTTGTACTTTTTACATGTGGTAATGTATCCAGTGTGAGCATTATATTCAAAAGATTTTCAGTGCTTCTATTGCACTGTCCATTTAGAATTAATTTACAACTTGAATGCCAGAGAGCGTAACAAATGCCTTCATCAAGGACATCCTCCTCAAGCTCCAGATGGACAAGAACTCTTACTCCTTTTTAGTACAAATGGCAGTGTGACCATGCCACAGCTTGGGGCATAACCTCAGTATTGATCCCCAGGCTGGTTCTGGATGAGCATGAGGAAGCAAGAAAGATTATGGAGAGTCAAAGAACTGTTACCAAGGATTCAACATCCACACTGTACATATATGAGGAGCTCACTGCAGATTACCTCCAGTCTAGTCTTCTTGACTAAACCAGGTTTCTGAATGGAGCTTAGCAGATGGAGTGTATTAGCCTGGACTACTGTCATCTAAGGGGAATGCAGTTCAGGTTCTTCAAGTCCTCTCTGTGCTGTGAAACAAAGCATGGTCAGGGAGATTTGGTTACAAATCAGACTCTTGATCTAAATGGAAACACTAATGCTGACACAATGCTAACTGAACCTGAGGCTGTTTCTTGGCATGGAGATCAATGTGCAGAGTACTGTGCATTTCCACAGTATTATACTCTGTTGCCCTTCAGAATATACTGGGTGCATGAAAACTTTTTATTGGGGACACTGCTTCCCTATGTTTGGACCTGAATAATATTTAAGAGATACTTAGGGGAATGTTATTTCGGCACGAGATAAAAGCATGCCAAAAATTAAAAAAAAAAAAAAAATTCTGAAAATGTAGCATTTCAACAATGAAAATGACAGAGCTCAAATACCCTGAACATGCCACTGGGTAGAGTTTAGTGCTAGTTCAGATTTAGCCTTGATTTCAGTGATCCCTCAAGGGTGCTTCTGAAACCAGATCTGTACTAATGCCCTGAAATAAGTCTCATAGGATAGTCATGAACCACACCAAAGTTTCTGAGTGGTGAATGTTACTTTCCTCATTTTGTTGGTCAACTCACCACCAAAAACAGTGTTTATCCTTTAGTGAGTAAGACTTAGCTGAGCTAAAATTTAACTGTAATTTGCACAGTACTGCTTTGAATTTAAAATGCCTAAACTCTCTATTGTCATTTTGGAGGGATTATAAGAAGCAGTAGCCTGATGACCTTTAACAGAGAACAAATCAGTTCTGGAGCAAATTTACAAAGTTGTCAGATGAGTGGGTGGAATTGATTAGTTGTTGATGCTTTCTTTTTCTTTTCTTTATCTTCTCAAGCTGTAGTCATTTCACCAGAATAACTCTGATATTAGTATATATTAAGACGCTAATCTGTAGGGAAAATGCCACATTTTTCATAGTGAGAAGGATTGAAACACCACTGTATGGCTGCCCTCAGAGTAGCAGACATGTTGAGTCTATAGCAGAACATCTTCCAGATTTCTGCTGATTCTTTCCCTTCTACATGCCGAATTTCCTACTCCCCTTCAATTCTCAAACTTAATCCCATAAAAGCAGAAGTAACAAAATGCACGGTCTGAGTTCTCAGTAACAAAAGATTACTTTGATCTCCTGCTATCAGTATGCTTAAAGGTGGGGGCTTCTAGGGCAAGAGACAGAAAGAACAGATTCAACTCTATATTAATGTATTATGATTCTTTGTAGTATGGCGTACTGAAATCATAAAGCCACCTCCTGGTCTGCACTATTAGCTCAAATGCCTATGTTAAATAAAAGAAGTTTCTTTAAAGAACAAATTGTATGAACAATGTATTCTTGCTATAGACTCTATTGTTGTAAGCACTGGGTTTGAGAAAAAAATAATAATAATTTCCAGATAGAAGTCAGATATCCATAAAATGAGAAATGAAAGCATGTGGCATAAAAATTGTTTTGCACAGTGTTTAATTTTCAGGTTCTGTAAATAACACGGGAAAAAAAAATTTCACACACTGCTTCAGATTGATAGGTGAAGTTGGAGCTGCTCCAGGAGATGATGGATGGACCCCATCATCAGCTGCACTAGGCTAGGACAGAAGAGATATGAGCCCAACTGGCAGCCATGCCAAAGATTTCTCCCATGACGTCAAACAGCCCACTTAATGTCTTGCTACCTCAGCTCTACTTCCCTCAAGGTGGAGATGCTGATGGATTATTTTCTTTATGCTGTGAGTGGTCTATAGTGTACTGGTACAACAGGTGTGACGGACCCTGCCTGGACCAGGAGACCTGGAGCTGAGAGTGCATCAGGAGTAACAAAGACAAGACACAGTCAAAACAGCAAAATCTATCTTAATTGCTCCCCAGAGGAGTGTAGTAATTTGTTTAGAGTTAGTTTGTTTCTTGCTTTTTTTCTCCTGTCAGTCCCTACCTAGAATCCTGCAATATTTAGCAAGCTTAGTTGTCCACCTTGCTCTTATCCTGGGGCAGTTAACGTATTTTCTTTTTAATTATTAAATCTTTGTAGGAAGAAGAGATTCTTGTGCTCTGTTTGCACTGTGACTACACTGGAACTTCAACTTCTCCTCCTGCCAAGGGGGATTTCAAGGCAGATGCTATCAGAACACATTGATTTCTGCTAAATAAAAACACTAAGTATCTCTGCAAAGATTTTTTTGCTCTTTAAGACATTGGGGCATAGTGAACTCCTTAGTATTTCCATGCTAACTGTGTCTCCAGGGATATATTGTCAGAAGGGGCAGATGGAACAGGTGTGTGATGAGATCATATATTTTGCTGTTTCCTTTGAATTCTTTTATTTTCACAAAAGCCTAGGTCATGCCCTGGGTCACTCTTTCCTCTTTGTTATTAATTTCCACAGTTTCTATCACCAGAGGAGCTTGACATCTCAGTTCTCAAAATTAGAAAAAGGACGTAAATTACACGTACCACCCACCCTGAGGTCTTCTAGATTAAAATGACCATTGCCTCAGCTGTAGCCATCAAGCATCCTTGGACCAGCTGCTGGAGCTGATAAAATGCAGGCTAAGGGAAAAAAAGACAAGGCAAGGGAAAGGAAGGAAAGAGTAAAGAAAGGAAAGGAAGGGAAGAGTAAAGAAAGGAAAGGAAGGGAAGGAAAAGAAAAGAAAAAGAAGGAAAAAGAAGGAAAAAGAAAAGACAACCACAACTAAAAAAATCAGCCCAAGTGATGGAGATGACCTAACATGCCCCAGCTCTGTGCTCAAGCATGGATTCTGCCCCAGAGAAACATGCATTGATGGTCCTAAGCTCAGCAGAGAATATGCTTTCCTCCAGAAACTCCAGGCAATAGATGCCCATGACTCCTTTTAATTTCCCCTCCCCCTCCTCATTTCTTTGTCAGCCAATGGGCTCCTGTTATTAACCAAGCTCAGAAACTTACAGGAGTTTTCTTATCTTCCCTTCTGTCTACTGTCGATTGAAAAATCCCTATACTTTCTCTAATATCTGAATTTGCAACACACTGAACCCTTAGTTTTATTAATTTGGGTTTTGCTGGAAATCACATAGCAATAAACAAAGGTTTATACTCTGAAACAAAGGACTTTCTTATTGCTACTACAAAACAGGCACACCTTATACATAAATGACAGAAGCTGGAAATGCCAGTATATCAGACCACTGTTAGAGCATTTTATGTGCATGTATGGGTTGCAGTTTGGGCTTTTCCTATTTTTCTAATCTACATTGCTTGATCATTTTACACTCTCTTTCAATTATGGATTATCTTTCCAGATATCAGAACATCCTTCCAGGGGCTGAGGCAGTTAGCAGTTCCAGTAATTTAGCTTCTGACTTAGCAAGGCATTATGGTTTGTGGAAAGAAATGAATTTTTGATACACTAGGCAAATAAAGAAATTGTAAAGAAAAAAATCAATCAAATTGTCTTAGTGATTCCCTTCTTCTCTCCTCACTCTTCCAGTTCTCCAAAAATTATATATTTAGGATCAAAAATATGTATGAATCAATCCTAAAGAAAGCTTTTGATTCATTCTTAAATATTAATTTCTAAAATGATCCCTTTTTTTTTTTTTAACTTGAACTTTTAAAAACATAATACTAAAATAGGGATTACAATCATTTTATTTAGAAAACTTTTTTTTTGGGGGGGAAGGGGGTGAGAAGTTAGATTATTTGCAGAATTTAATCTGAACTAATCCGTTCTGATGCTTATCTTTGGGAACAAATTATTGTTGACCACAAAAATATTGTCGTACCATAACAGTGCCCAGAAGAAGTGTTTAGTGAGACAGATCTGGGTTCCAAAATGCCTGAGGGTGCATCTGCATCAGTGGCTGCTGACAGTCCCTACACTCACTGCGCTGAGCTCTGCACTGCTCTGAGCCAGTGGCTGAGCAGTTTCATTAACAAAGCCACACATCTGAGCACGTGTGCCCTTTTATATCCCCAAATATGATTGCCTGCTGTATACCACAAACAGAAAGGAGAGTCAGGGATTTTAAAAGGATTTTAACGTCTCTAACTGAAGTCCCCTCCTTTCACTTCCATCCAGGTGTTGGGGTTGTACCAAGAGGGGAATACTGAGTGCACACAGAAGGGTTTGCTCTGGACAAGGAATAAATTACAGTTGTAAAGCTTCAGAGTTGCCTCACCTCAAAGAGAGCCCAGTTTTCTCTGCTGGTCTTTTCCATACAGAGATATTCCCTCTAAATCCCACCATGCCCCAGGACCTGTACATCTGTCACAGTCCTCTCAAACCTCTTCTGGCATTGAGTGTGCTAACTGCCACTCTCAAGAAGAGAATAAATAGTAGAAACAATAGGAACAACAAGAAACCAAGCAAAAGGCAGAGGAGGGGCATGAACAGCTATTTTCTGTCTGCTGGAGGAATACCTCCCAGTGGAAAAAATAATAACCACTGTACAATTAACAGAGAAGAGATTCCTGGTTTGAACGCTCACCATGCATATGTCACAGAGCCTTAATGATGACATTTATCACAACATAGCCTTTGAAGAAGGAAAGTCCAGAAAATAGAACCATTAAAAAAAATAAAAACAATATATTTTGAAGGCAGCTAATCCCATGGTTATTTTAAACAATGCTTCAGGACTATCTAAAAGCAGCATGGTTTCTGGCAGTGTCAGGTTCGTTAGAAAGCTCTTCCCATTGCTAAACAGCAGGAGCAGAGCACTGTGACATTATCTAGCAATGGCGGTGAGCAATCACTTCTTTTACACAGCTGTGGGTGTGCATGATTAAAAAATAAACAGGGAATCCTTTTTCCAGCTGCTTCTAAGAGAAAAAACAAAGGAAATACTTCCAAACATAAGAATATTTCTTCCCTTTTCACCTAGCTAATTTTGCTTTAAGTAAAGCACAAACATAAAAAGATGCATCTTAAATAATACGCAAAGTAGGAGGAGAAAAAAAGACTGAAAAATATTTTCAAGTGACTAAAAATTAACTGTACCTT
The DNA here is from genome assembly GCA_035772895.1 of Perdix hodgsoniae. NCBI lineage: Eukaryota > Metazoa > Chordata > Aves > Galliformes > Phasianidae > Perdix > Perdix hodgsoniae. Next base: position 23,441,708 of record JAPSGF010000008.1, read on the forward strand.
CAGAACACGTATGAGAGGGCAAACAGGAAAGGAAAAGTAAGCATCCATGGGGACAGACTGAATGTCCTCACTGGAACTGACCAGGTTATTCCAGCAGGGCTGAGTTTCCATTAGCAAATTCAGTTAGCTCTAAATTGATGTGTTCTGTGAAAGCATAACATTCTATTTATTTATTTATTTATTTATCCATTGGGTGGGAGAGAGCAAGAAAATGTTTCTAATGCCCTCAAAAGTTTGTTTTGTCTCTAGCAAAAATACTACAGGTCTTGCTTCAGCTTTCAGACTGTACTGAAGTTATTCTCATTCATGCATATGCTTCCACTGTAATTGATATGACATACAGTATATTTACTCTCATGTTAGAATGCTCTAGATACTGAAACACTCGTAATTAATTGAACTGAAATACTCTGGCAATTCAGTTTTGTAAAAGTCCATATTTCATAGTTTGATTTTTCTTCAGATCAGAAAAGCAAGCATAATTTTAAGTGTTAACATAAAGCACAAAGCTGTCTTTGCAAATAGGTCTGTCATTTAGGCATACAAATACAAGGGAGTGTATACTGGGATTAAAACACATTTCTAGTAAGAAATTTACATTCATCATTAACACTGCTGTAAAGACCAGCTCCATAGACACCATTAGACATCAAAACTCCTTAGAAAATCTGTCTCAGAGCAACTGGTTTTGGGTTATTTTAGGCCATTAAGTGCCATTCTTGTTTTCTTTCTCAAATCACAAAATAGGTAGACTCAATCCTGAGGGCAATCTCTGCTTGACTGCACAGGCTGTGGAGCTAGAGGACATGTTCTATGCACCACTACAGAACAGACTTCCATTCAGACAGTATTCATGGAAAACAATGTAGAATTATCTAGATTGAAGAAAATCTTCAAGATCACCACATCCAACCATCATCCTCACCTACCAAATCCCACCACTACACCATGTCCCTTAGTGTCATGTGCATACATTTTTTGAAAGCCTCCAGGGAAGGAGATTCTACTACTGCACCATGGGCAGCCTATTCCAGTGCTTGACCGGCATTCTCTTAAGCTCTTACTAAATGTAAAGACTTAAAATTAGATTTGAATATGAGATATAGCTCTTCCTCCTAAGCCTCCCAGGCAAAAAGCTATTCCTGTTTGTAACCATGGCTGCACCTGATGGAGAAACTCCAGAGATGACCCTGCCTACCTGTCTGGCTGTATTCCCCAAGCATGCCTGTCCTTGAGGCAAAACCCTCAATATCTCTGGTATTCATTTACTCTGGCACATGAAGGTTGAATATTAGGAAAAACTTCTCAAAAGGATTGGTGAGGTGCTGGAACAGGCTGCCAAGGGCGGTGTTAAAGTCACTGTCTCTGGAGAGGTTCAAGAACTATGGAGATGTCTCACTGAGGGACATGGTTAGTGGGCTTGGTGGGGATGGTTGGTGGTTGGACTAGATGTTAGTGGTCTTTTCCAACTGTAGTGATTTTATGATTCAATGGAGGGAGTGCATAAAAACCATCAGACTATAAAACATCTGCTTCACTTTCTGTACTAGTGTCCTTTAGAGCTGGATGTTGGGGTTTGGCACCTGCTTTGCAATCACACTGGCACAGAATTGAAGGCACGAGCGTGGATGTTGGGATCCTGCAGGAGCTGAGCTTGAAACTCTGGATGTGGTTGCCAGGCTTTGAAGGGATTAGATGGTTGATTCTCACTGAAAACAGTAGGAATTCAGCATAGAAACACCATTAAAAATGTCAAACTTCTTTTATCATCAAAATAAAATGTGTGAGACTTGCAGAATATCCTCAGACTTAAAAAGGTAACTTACTGAGTTACTGGAATTGTCTCAGACTTCAAAGTGAATGTTGATATTATTTTTACACATATATGTTCTTGTAGATAGCTAGAATATAATTAACCATCTGGAAATTCAACCAGAGCACTAGCTACTAGTTTTTTTCCTTAATGATACAGAATTGTTGACAGTCATGAACAACTGTTTGTCTTCAGTTGCAGCTTATCCATTATCAGACTTCAGGTGAGGAACAATGATATGTGTCGCTACTCCCCCATTCCCATTGTGTGATGACAGCTGTACCAAAGACCATCATTTCAATGGCTCTGTGGCCATTAGTGGCTGTCTGAGACAATGGGTGGGACTATAGCACCTAAAATATTGTTGCATGCCTGTGTTCAGGCAACAGAAACCCATCTACATTTCTGTGTTAACACCAGTGTCCTGTCCACCTACCTTATCAGGCAATGCACTGAGGAGTTTGCGGGGGTCTAGAGATATGTACAACTGTCTAGCCACTGAGAATAGAACTCAGGTGTCCAAACAGAGGGATTTGATTTCATTCAAAATACTGTAGGATATCTGAAAGATTTTTGGGAAAGACAGATGCAATGTGGAATATATGGGAATCCTACAGCTTTCCAGAACAGCAGATAGATGCCACTCATGAAATCTCAAAGCACCCCAGAAACGCCATTCAATACATTTCTTTTGGGATCTCCCCTTCAGAACTTTGGAGTCAGTCACACTGATCTCAAGGCTCTATTTATTGCATTGTGCAGTTCTACATCAACGAACCAGTATATTTGTTACTAACACACCTACACATAGATATGTAAATGTAGGTGTCTGAATCAGGAGATAGAAGCATATGAACATTGTAGGTATTTCTCAAGAGATTTGGTTACCTACAAGAAGGCATCTAGCAACATTTGGTGTGTGGCAGGATGTCTCATCTGTCCTCCAGCTTCTGTTAATGAATGCAATTTGCTTAAGGTATGTTGCCACGTGTGTCATTTCCATGTGGATTTCTTGGTAATCTTTAGACATATAAAATAAGACTGGCATAACTAAAAAAACTAGACATAACATAACTAAGAAAAACTCACCCTTAAAATGCATGAGATGAATCCCATGTCATAATTGTATAGGAGAGATTAACTGTACTAGGAGAGTGTTGGTTCAGTACAGCTCCTATTGAAGTCAACAAAATAACATGTTCTTCTGTTGTTCTTGTTTTTTTAATATCCTTTTCTGCTTGTATATTCAATTTGATACAAAATAAATGTAGATAAATCAAGGACAACAACATCCATTTAAAATATAAAGCAGTCTTCCTCCATTGGGTTTTGCTACAATTTTAATTTTAAAACACTTTCACATATAGTGTATGTCACTTCCTGTAAGGTCCTGTTTGATTTTAATTTAAGTGACATTTAATCATTGTATCATTGAATCAAATTCATCAGTGCTATCTGGAAAGCACTATCTGTCCTTTCCAATATAAAGCTACCTTCTTTAATATTCTCTTACGTTATTGCATCTATTTTTAATTTAACCCACTACAGACAGCTGTCTGTTGTTTCCTCATGTACTGCAATTTGCTTACCCCAAGGAAGAAAAAAAAATAAAATTAAACCCATAATACTGGAGTCAGTCAAATGTTTTCTTTCTGTTTTGGGATTCTTTTCTTTCTGTTAGACAATAATGAAATAATTTGCAGCAAGGTCGTCAAAGAGAAAGAATTAGATAAATAGCCAGAGTTCAGTAAAAACAGCTTTGAAATGTAGTGGGGTTGTGTTATTACACGGTGCTCCTGCTCACAGCCGGCTTATTTTCTCTTTATTGTGAGGCAGAGTTTGGGTTGCATATCTTTCCTATTGAATCAGACACTGCTCCTCTTCCATTTAACTCTTCTTTATATGACAACATTTTACCTGCTACTAGGTTTATTATTAAGACGTCTTCTCCATGACTTGAAGGATTTGTTGATGTGAGCTTTTTAGAGAGTGTTCCCATTTTTATCTTCTTCGCTTGCAGTGACAGAGATAAAATCTAGGCAAAATTACTGTTGTATGGAATTGCAACTCTTCTTCTGACTGCATAGATCCAGCTGCCTTACCTATACATTTCAGGCATGCTGACTATACCTGAGTACCATCTGCAATTTGATGGATACACTGGGCAGCTGCATCTCAGAGAGCCAGTCCTCAGCCACAACGAGGGAATTTGTGCTAACAATGAGGGAATCTATTCTCACAGTTCAAAAGACACTTAGTGTTTGAAGGAGGACAACAAAGATGGGGAAGGGTCCAGATGGCAAGGAGCAGCTGAGGTCCGTGGTGTGCTCAGCCCAGAGCAGAGCAGGCTGAGGGGAGGCCTGATGGCGGCTGCAGCTCCTCACAGGGAGCAAAGGGCAGCTGAGCTCTGCTCTGTGTGACAGCGACAGGGCCTGAGGGAATGGCATGGAGCTGCATAGGCTTTGTTAGATTGAAGCCTAACAAAATATTGAGACCAAAACTAAGGATAAACTTTCTCTGAAGAAACAGCCAGTCTAACTTCTTAAATTTTTTTTATATTTTTTATCCCAACATAAAACGTAATTCTTACATTCCTTCTCCTCTGTCTCTCATATTTTTCAACACATTTTACCAAAGCAAGCTTTTCCTTTGCTCAGAGCAGCTTCTCAGAAACTTCAATTCCTCATTTTTCCTTTTAGATCAAAGTTATAGCTATACCAAAGCTCAAAGTGCCTAGTCAAGATGTGCTGACCTCAAGTGTAACTGTGCCTAAATGTACAGTTCCATGTTATGGCTGGAAACATTTCTTACTGTGAAGGACACAAAAAGATTAAACGATCTTTGCAGTCTAGGTAATTAAAAGAGTGAATGAATATCCATGCTATGAAACACAAATCAAGCTAAGGAAATACCTCATTCATTTATGAAAAATTATCACTTTGGGATGCCTCCATTTTCAAATTTTGTGAGTCTGTCTTCTTAAATGTAGATTCGTTGTCTGTTCCTCAAGCAAAATTAAAGAGTCTCCAGGAGGTCATCCCAAAATTACCATTACAGTAACACTGGGACTAATGATTTAAGAGTGCAGTGTATGTTATTTGCCCAACTTGATCTTACCTTGACCCATGTGGCACAAGGCACAGGCACAGTCATATTTTGCACCATCCAGCCTGCCAACTGCTCCTTCACCCAGCTGTCGCCCTTCACCTGTTCCACTTGCTCCAGAAAACCATGGATGTTCAGGTCTATTTTTCAGCTACGTTGCTGCATCTTCTAGGAAAACCTTTCTACTCTCTGGCCCTGTCTGTACCACTGAGTCTTCTTTAAACTGTCACCTTAAATCTTCCCTGTTCGCTTCAGCTTCTGATCAATGTTAAGCACCATTCCTGTTCTTTGTGTTTCCCCGTCATTCGTAGCTCGCCTGCAAGAATACTTTTCTGGCACCTTTGCTGCTTTTGAATTCCAACTTTTTCTTTCTTCATCTCTGCCTCTGTCTTTGTACATTATTTTTCTTGTCTAGAAGCACAAGTGCCTTTGTACCCGCTCATTTCTCATCTGCGTCCTACCAATTTCTGTAAAGTACTTTCACATATCACATACCAGGGATGTGATGTAAAAAGAAATTGTTTCACATGGAAGGCATTTTCTAAGTACTACACTAGTTTCCTCCTGTATTTGATGTTATTTTCTAGCCTTGGGAGAATCTATTTAAACAGGAAAAAGCAAATCAAGTGGAAAATAAATGAGTAGGATTTTCAACCAGAAACAATGGAGCACAGTAAAGAGGAAGGCAAAGAAAGTTTGAAGTCACCTTTGTAATTGTCATTTCTGGACAAGCTCTGCATGGGGCAAGGAGCTGCTGTGAAGCTTTGACCTAAGTCTTGTTCCTGTTGCTGCAGGTCTCAATAACAGCATCAGTCATAACTGAATGTCATTGTGCTAGAAAAGTGACACAAAGCAAAAGAATCCGGAAGCAGACTATTATTCCCTTCTTAATTCTTTGTCTTCAAAATTATGATTGCAATAGAACTCCAAATAAAAGGTAAATACCTATAGTAATTCTTCCAAGAGCCCCAGGTTGAATTCCCAAAAAAACAGTGTCAAACTCTACATCCAGTTCCCACACATTGCCCTGCTGATCTGCCTGCAGATATGACTAGATGCCCTGATAATGGTGCAAATATACCACAAGTATTATTAGCACATGCTTTTTTTTTTCTACATAGCTTTTACTTTCTGTCAGAATAAAATGAAAAGTCCTGAAATACTGTAATAGCAGCATATTCTTTAACAGTTTGTATTCCTCTGAGATCCTAGTGACTATTGACTAAACATTAATTCATTGATACAAATTGTATCTGCAATGAGCATAGAAATGTATTAGTGAAAGTGTGATTCATATCTGGCTTTCATGTGAAAAAATAAGTGAATTGGAGAAGCAGAGAGCTTGACAGCATGAGACCTTAATTTACACATATTCTATGTGGCTTGGACTCTGTGCTTCTCCTCAAAAATCACACCTCAAAAGTTTGAAAAGGTGATTATATGAATTTGCACTTTCCTGAAACTAATGAGCAACTTCAGGAGCTTTATAATCATTGGTGGTCCTTGTCACGTTATGAAACAGGAAATTGAAGTACCCTACACCTTCAAAAGCTGAAGTGAAGAATTACACAGGGAACATGCATTATTCATAGCACATAAAATACACATTATCGGTACAAGGGAAAGCTATTTTCCTTGGCACGGTAAAATAAGGCAGCCTGAAAAACACACTGTAGTGTGTCACTTGGGTTGAGCCTCAAGTTAAATGCTCTGATCACAGAAAGCATCTCTGTCATACCCATGTCACACCAGTCTGCTTCTGATATGAATAGGATTTGTTTTCAGTAAAGACTTCAGCTTCATGAACCATAGTTCAAATTGCTTAATTTGATATTTATGTTCTGTAGTTACAGAAGTGAAAGAGATGATAATGGCATTCCATAAACTTCTAGTCAGTGTACATTTGCACTGCAAAACTGCAGTGTGAAGAAGTTAAATATTCTTTCAAAATACAAGCTAAAATCAAATATTGAATGAGGGCAAAGCTTTCAAACAACATCAAGTTACAGTTCTGCATTTTTTTAAATTAAACCTATTACTTCAGCATTCACAGCTAGATGGAAATTTAAATTACGATATCATTACACAGTTGCATACAGGACTTACAATTCTGACTATGTGAAGATCCTAATGCTGTATATCTAGGATAATGAAAAGCATTTGTCACAGAGTCATAGGATCATAGAATGGCTTGGGTTGGAAGGGACCTCAAGGATCATCTAGTTCTAATCCCTTGCTTCAGGCAGGGTTGCCAGCCACAAAATCAGCTGCTAGATCAGTTTGCCTGGGACCCATCCAATATGGCCTCTGAGCTACTGAAATAAGTTGGGATTCTTTAATAAAGTAATGCTATTAAAAATGCAGCATCTAGTTGAACTAGTCAAGGGGTAAAAAGAGGCATTGACAGAGACCAGTTCTTTCTCCCATATTTTATTCAGTTCTGCCTCAGGAAGGGATGAACATGCCTCTGCGGAAGCTGTGGCTAGATTTAAATATCTAGCTCACATTAGGCACAAAATTTGTACAGAATAAAGTTAGATAGTTTGAATTCCTCCCAAAGGTATGACACTGAGAAACTGAAGGTTAGTTAGGATTGAGTCCTCTTTCACTGCTGTTTTGCTCCGTAATGTGACCAAGTCAATTCACATATTCACATTTCTGTTCTTTCTTCCTTCCTCCTTCCCTACAACTCTTCATCTAATTTGCAATCAGCTAATATAATAGGGTCCCTTGATCCTGCCTGTGTTTTCCGGACACCATTACAGTAACAGTAATGTCTGGTTAAGACTAGACATAAAGTATACTGTGTGGCTTTAGCTGTTGAAATATGCATCATTTTGCTTATGGTGCTGATTAGCAGCATATGCACTTCCCACATCAATTTTTTTTTTTTTAATGGAATAGTTTTTTATGATCATTCAGTATCAAAGTGTGCCTGTGCAAGTTATGAGAAAAACCAGAAGAAGGTTCACATGCCTCCACCAGGCAGAAACTGAATGTTAAAACTCAGATATTTTGTCAGAGGTCACAACAATTGAAAAGAGAGAGGGAAATAATAAGAGAGAAAGAAGAGCAGAAAGATTTGGCAATTTCCACAGCCTTACAGTTGGATTTTGAGCTTGACTTTCATTCTGCATCCTGCTCTTGAACAACAACAGCTAATGGAAATCTTGTGTCTCTGTTAGTGGAATTATATGAATAATGCAACATGATATTCATTTGCTTTTTTTCATCTCACCATTCTTCCACTAAGCCAGCTGCCAGCTTTAGCTGTCATTTCCAAGGACCTAAAGATCAGGTGGGATTATATACTCAGGCTTTTCTGATGAATAACTCTGTGAATCAATAAGGGGTAAGCCATTTAGCATAATATACCTATAAATACTAAGTTCCCAAATTTATAACAGCTCAATTTTAAGTTCCTATTTCTTATGCATCTTTGTCTAGATGTACCTGATAAAACTGAATAAACTGGCATGGGTAGGGTACATATAGATTTCTCATATTATACTAGAATACTTTTTTCTTGCTTTTACAGAATACATATATTCTTCAGGAACAGGAAGCTTTTCTATGTGCTGTAGACAGGTGGTTTTTGTTTGTTTGTTTTTGTTTTGTTTTTGCAAGCATGCCAGAAGACTTTTAAATGAAGAGAGAAATTCATTAACATGAAATTAGGAGCTACATTATTTTCCAGTCTGTGTAATTTCTTTGGATCTTTTCAACGCTGTTTTTTATTTTTTTTACCTCTTAAGCTTCATAATATAAGATTAAAGGAAATCAGAAGGCAGCAGCTTTAAAACAGGAAGCACTTCACCACTCAGAAGGTATTTGCTAAGTGGAAATCCCTTAGCAGACTTATCTTGCTCTCAACCTGGCTCTTCTCTCTCATCTAAAGAACTAAGAAGTTGGAAACTAATAAGGGTACAGTAGATCCACAGAAAAGATTTTGAAGCAAGTATAGTCAGCTAGACAACCTGGATTCATGCTTTGATGACCAGCATCCTAGTTATTCGTACCTGTAGCCAAGCTGTCTGGCGTGGAGATGGCACTGGCATTATCTGCAGAGTGAGCACTGATCCTTGATAGGATGGTCCTCATCAATACCCAACATTTGTATCATTTCTCTCAGAATTTACATGATGCCTGAAGGCAAGAGAGCTGAACGAAAGTCAGGTGCATTTGACAAGACCAAGAAGTAGTCAGTTCTGCAGTGATTTTCTCTCTTTCCATCCCTTTCTTCCTTTTCTTGCTTTTTTGCTGGCTAACATCTTTGTTCTCTGAAGCTAAATGATTTAATGTCCTGTAGCTAAAGGCAACTCAGCCCTTAGATTTCAGAAGTTACACGTCAATTCTAAGACTGTACTTATGAAATGGGCAGGAAAAAAAAATAAAGCAAACTCTCTCTCTAACTAGAGATCTTGTTAGAAATATTGCTCCTAATTGAAGACCAGCATTAATGAACTAACTGGGACCAAAAATACACTATTTGGAAGAGCCAGTTCAGTAATGAACTGTCAGGGCCTACTCTCTTCTCACCTAATTGAAATGTTGCTGTTCCTGCTGCCTTTTTTATTGAGTTGCCTTTCCTTTCAAAATACTTCCCACAGACAGACCAACACGTGGATTCTGTATTAACTTCTGGGTTTGCTGCACTTCACTTTTATAGGGTTGTTTAACTGTTGGTTTGGGGCTCAGAGTGTTTTTGTTGTTGTTGTTTTGTTTTTGTTTTTTCCCCCTAAACAAAAGAAAGATCATTTTCACCTTATTAATAACAGTGAAAAAACATTGAAAAATGACTTTTTTGAGTCATTTTCTGTTCCACATGGCTTGGCTCATACATCCTATTCTCATACAAGTAGACTACACGTAATCAGGGATGTGGTAGATTTCTCCTTCTAGAGTAGTGATGACAGAAGCTGATGTCAATAAGAAATGGGTTAGCCTGTTTTACTTCCAATTTTCAAGTATTCTTAATGCTTTTCTTTTTATATGCTTTGAAGATTCTCAAGGGCAATTTAAGGATTGATGTTCTGTGTCTATAAAAATATTTTGGTACCAAAAAGGAGGAACTGAAGAAAAAAAAACAGATTTACCCAAACTTCCTACATTAAATGATGCTACATACAAGCATCTGCATTTCATCAGTGAAAATTATAATGAGATCTCTTATTAGAAGTTAAAAAAATAAAAACTTTGGTGTCTCTGCTGCAGACTTGACCTCAGTATGGTTACTGTTCAGAAAAAAAATTCACATTGGATTGGAAATTGTTCTGTCTTTTTCAGTCCCCAAAGTCATTCTGCAAAGTGTTTGGTCTAAAACAACATGAATCATGGCTTCCTCTCTGAAGTTAACTGAATTACCTTAGACCAGGTAACAGAATTGTCTCTGTATTGGGCTGCAAACTCTTTCTGATTCACCACTAACCCTTTGCTGCTGCTGTTCTAAGTGCTTCAGTGAGAAGTCCTCGACAGAGAGCTTCCCTGGCTTTTGTAACAAATACACTACAGATCTTTGAGAGTTATTGGGCCCAGTGGAGCCTACGGAAGTTTTAATATAGGTTTCAGTAGGACTAAAGTTTCTCAGAATCACCGAATTTTGGAATGGTTGAGGTTGGCAGGGACTTCTGAGTCCATCTGTTCCAATCCTGCTACAGCAGGGACACCCAGATGTCCCAGATGCAGCTCTCCAAGGAGGAGAACCCACAGCTTCTCTGGGCAACCTGTGCCAGTGCTCCATCACTTGTACAGCACAGAAGTGTCTTCTGGTGTTCAAAATAACTTCCTGTGTTCCATTTTGTGTCCACTGCCTCTTGTCCTGGCACAGGGCACTACTGACAAGAGCCTGGCTTTGTTCTCATTGCACCTTCCCTTCAGGTATTCATGGAAACTAATGTGATCCCCCTGAGCTTCTTGTCCAGACTGAGCAGTCCCAGCTTTCTCACCCTCAAGTCACAGGAAAGGTGCTCCATTCACTTCATCATCTTGGTAGCCCTCTGTTGGACTCTCTCCAGTATATCCAGGTCTCTCCTGTGTAGGCAAGCCCAAAACTGGAGCAGTACTCTAGATATAACCTCGTCAGTCGGAGCAGCTGGGAAGGCTTACCATTCTTTACCTGCTGGCAGTGGTTTGCTTAATGCAGCACATTACCATTAGCCTTCTTTGTTTTAAAGGCGCATCACTGTCTCATATTAAATTTGGTGATCACAGGGCCTTAATTAAGATTCCTTACATGCTTGTTTCGCCTTTTATGTTTCCTATATGTACGCTGCCATAGGAGTTGGCCTCCACTGTTCAAGCTTTCTCTGTTGTTAAATTAGAAAACTGCTGGAACATGCCAGCATACTGATGTTGCCTTCCTGTGCAAAACATGGAACAAGGGCTGGCTCTGTCGTGTGCCTTGTCCAAGGGCTAGTTCCAAAGAGATGAAATATCCATGCATTTATATTTCTGAAACCGAAGGCCTTTTTGAAAATATAGATATCATATTTTCAGGTAAGTGCAATGTAAAATGGACTCACTAGGGAAGAACATTGAATAATTTGACCAAAACTACCAAATAAAATGCTAGGAAAAAGTCTGCACATATTAAAAAAGTATTAAGTGTATAAGAAGCTCAGACTCCTTCCTCGAACTGCCTAAATAAATCTGAATTAATCCAAATGGGAACCTGACCTGTATTAATTACCCCATATCTGATCCTCTTTCTTAAGCCATTGCACCAGTTATATTGAACAATAAGATTTTCTGCGTATTTTGTACTTACTTATAACTGCTTAACTACAAGTCTAAGAACTACAAACACTACAGGTTTAACGTTTAGTGGCATTTCTGCTTGTATCATAATTATCTTTTATGTTTCATTAAGTTTTTATGTGATTTTAGATATTCTCACAAATCGTTTAATTCATATATGTTAATCTGTTTTATTTGCATTTCTTTGTGGTCTCTTTACAGCTAGCTACCAATTACTATAGAATCAGATATTAATTTCATAATAAACTATGATATTTATTGCATATCATTTAGAATAAATAATAGATTATGCATACTTGAGTTACTAATTTGTCCTTCTATAATGTCATCCCTGGGCCCATCCCAAAATGCTCTTAATATGCTGGTGTAAGTAATTATTAGTTGTTCCCATGTGAACACATACACAAAGAGGGTCAGGGAGATAAAGTGATTTGTTCTTAGATATTAATTTTAAGAACCTAATTCCAAGCACTATCAAACTGTTCATTGCCTCCAATAGGATTTGAATCAGTCCCCAGAAGTCAGTAGGAAGCAGAAAGCAGTCTCATGTATCCTACATTTCCGTTGGAGTCAAGACTTCTAATTAGCAATCTTGCAAAGGATTCATCAAAGCAAGAAGAATTTAATTTTATTTGTTGTAGCAAGAGGTAGACTCTTAACTCACAAAGGTCAGTTTTATGGCCCAAAGGATCATCAGCTCTCAAGGATGTGAGAGGAGATCATGCTTGCAAATTCTGGCTGATCATTTTTGCAGCGGAGATTTTGTGTCATTTGTTGCCCATTAAGTCATAAATTCCTTATATTACTAACTACTGTCAGTGCCTACTTTCTTCTAAACAAAAACTGTCTCTTAAAAATTGAAAAATAGTTTCATATTCTGTTGTCTGCTTCTAGGTGATTTCATATCTGCAGCAGAAGATTTACTACCCATATATAAATATATAGCAGTGTGCAAATGTAGGACAGAACATAATGAGTTTGTCATTACTTACTAATGATTATTATTACCTGAAAATCAATGGATTTGAAACCAAAGACCCATCTCTGAGATCATGTGTAATGATAAAACTAGTGGCAATAAGTGTCTTTTAGTACTTTTGTATGAGCTGCATCACACTGAACTCATGTAAGAGTGATCGTTCATGTCAACGGTTTATGAGCTGGTTCATCCTGGTTCCATGAATAGCAGGGCAGAGGGATTTTGCATATCTGCGCCTCCAGAAAAGGGAAACAGGGGATCCCAAAATAATTAAAAAAAACGGCAACGATCTGAGGAGAAAAAAAATAATTTGCTAAATATGGTATTGGAATGCAAAATAGCACATTATAATACAATATATTTAGAACTGAAGCTAATAAATCAAATATAATGAGAGTGTCCAAAACGTGGATGGGCCTCACCATAAAGCTGAGGTGAGATGTGCAGTCCAGTTGAGCAGCAGGAAGGAGAGCTTGATGAAGAAGGGCACAAGGTGACCTTGCCAGGGGTTATATCTCCTCTCTGACTGCAAAGCCCACTGATGTATGTAATTTTTATTCTCTTCCAGACAGGTATCTGGAACTTGAGCATTAACACCTTAACTCCCAGTGCACTACATGATGTTATGATGTGGAATACCGATTACCAAAAATCATAAAACCATGACAATTCAGTTGCAAAAAGGCACCAAGGACGATTTCTCCTTTGAGGGAAAAAAAGACATTGAGGGATGTAACCTATCCCTTTGAATTCCAAAGCAGAAAGGAGGATCCCCCATTTAAAAAAAACAAACAAAGAAACAAACAAACAAAAAAACAAAAACATCACACAGGAGACAGAAAAGGATGTTTTCATATCATCATAAAAAAAACAAAACAAACAAACAACAACAACAAAAAAGACAGGCCAGACACCATAGCAGAGCCCATTCCGGGCTCAGGAGCACTCCAGCAGACCTGGGAGAGCTGTACATCTTTCTTCAGGAGCCACAAAAAACCTTTGGTAACACTGCTCCTTCCGCAAAGGTTGCAGTTCCCCGCAAAGAAAGGAATGCTTGCCTCACATATACAGTCAAGGTTTTTGAGACAGTGTTAGCATTTACTCTGTTTGGGATGTGCAGGTCTTGCTCTGTTCTTTTTTTTTTTTTTTTTTGGTGCAGAATCAGTATCAAATTCATATATATCTCTCTTCAGCATGCACACTTAAGGATTATGATAGAAGAAATTTTGAGAGATTTAGCTCAAGCTGTCATCTCCGGTTTATTTTTCCAAAATTAAATACGAAGCCGCATTTCAATCCAATCACAGTAAACATTATTCCACAAACAATATGATCCCTACTCTCTTTACAGTGTCTAACTACTGAATAGCAACCCTAAATCCATCACTAAGACTCTGTCGCCTTCTGTAAATAGGCTTTCAGCAAAATCCTAGGAATGTAATAAGCACTCAGCAACTCAATTACTTTATTGCCTACTGCTTCACATGCTGTTGAAAATTATTTAAGACAGAGGATAGCACTGTAGATAGAGTAGAGCATAGGAATATGAGAACCTCCAAGGCAACGTGTACTGCTCCAAATTTGTTGTATGTACATGGAGGAGTTCACCACTTTTTTTGTTTGTCACCCATTGTTGGATTGTCAGCCCATGTCCATTATTGAGGCAGAAAATGGCTTCTGTCACATAAATGTGCAGGCAGAGCTCAGCACAATGGGCCTTTGGCTGGTATGAAATAGAATTGTCTTATAGATGACCCACTCTCCTGGTTTGAAACAGGGTTTGCAAATAATTGTGTAACTGATTACTGCATTTTGAGGTACAAATGGCTTATTGTCACCCCTCAGCATGACTTGCATAGTAGAGCTACTGAAATAAGATTGTGTACAAGTATTTTGAATCCAGAAAGTGGTGGTCAATGTCTCAGTGTTTGGATGGAGATCAGTGATAAGTGGCGTCCCCCAGGTTTCAGTGCTGGAACTGATACTCTTTAATATTTTCATCAGTGACATTGGCAGTGGGGTAGAGTGCACCCTTAGAAAGTTTGCTGATGGCACCAAGCTGTGGGGTGCAATCAGCACATCAGAGGGACAAATTGCCATCCAGAAGGACCTAGACAGGCTTGAGCAGTGGGGTAGTGAGGAGCTTGATCTGTGGCAGCTACTGTATTGAAAATATAGGCAAGTCCCTCCAGCCTCCATTGTGTTTATGCCTAGAATATGCTAAGGATGTTTTCAGACATTTTCTGTTTCAATCTAAGTATGTAAATTGTTCTGAAAGTAATGCCTGTTTATTTCAGTGTGCTCACATCCACTGTTTGTCTCCAGAATCATTCAGCAAGTGTCAATGAATGTCAATGGTTGCCATTTTTTCCACATGGAGGAATCTGCCCCTCTGCTTCATATCATTTCCATGTCAAATGTGATTTTGTCAGATTGTCCCTCTGTTGCCATCTGTCACACAGCAACAAAATGAAACAGAATATTGGTGGGAAAGTTGAACCTCTATTGCTGTACCACCAACATCTGCCTCTGACATCATGTGCCAACATCCTTCAAAAGGAGGCATTAGTTTTGGAACAGCCCTCATATATAGCCTGTTGGGAATCTGAGTATTTTCTGCATCAGTTCAATATGTGGGGCATATCAGGCTAGAAAGCCCTGGAAGAGAACAAGCAGAGCAGACAACGTTTTTACAAAGCCGGGCACTCTCAGGTAACACTGCATACATCTGCAGATATTCGGGACCATCTGTGCTGCTATGGCACACCATGGTCAACATACTCTGTCATCATCACACTCACTGTGCATGTGTCACCCCAAAACACATGTACAGTATTCAGGAATAAAGCAGTCTATACCCTCCCTCAGTATGCCCTGCAGGGCGCTGCAAGCTACCTCCAGGCCCTTTTCAACACATACCACTGCTCTCCTCACACATCCAAAATGTTTTGCTTTAGTTGATGAACATCTCATGAGCAGGAAATTTTTCCACTTCTCTACTTGTAGCCTTCCTCGACAGAGGGGGCACTGACACAGTTTGTGTGGTGTTCATCTAGATGAAGGCTCAAGGACCAGACCATATTTCTGGGCAAACAGTTCAGTCTGTTTTCACCACAGATTAAGTGATTTGTTCAGAGAATGTCATGAAGCACGTAGTCATGGCTTAGTTCATCTTTTTCTTTCTCAGAATAAGAAAACACATGTGAGGACCCTGGTTTCAATTACTGAAAAAAAATCAGCCAAGACCTTTTAATGAAATCTTTCAGTTTTTTTTCTATACATCTTTTCTTGTTTGATTTTTTTACAGATTTTTGTTGAAACTGTCAGCTTCCAGGAAAAATAGACCAATTTCATTAAAAAAAAAAAAAAAAGAAAGAAAGAAAGAAATTTTGCAGTGAGTTACATTATCTAATTAACATTTTAAAAGTATTTCAAAGATGGAGGGGATTTCAGCAATGTATTGTACCAGTTATCTTCTTCTAGACAGCAAGAATTATTATGCAAAAGCATTTTTAAATGACATATCAGCTCCACTCTTCTCATCAATAAAGACGTATATATTGACAGTAGCACAAATAACTTGCATAATATTCTTCAGTCTTTACATTAGTAACACTTGAAGAGGAAGAGAATATGTAAAAATCGACTTTTACAGAGTGGAGAAGTATACATCAAAGCATAGATATAATTAAGGTGATATATGAAAAGCGTCTTCAGTCATACACATTTTCTCAGCCTGTCTTTCTCTCTTGGTTCCCTTCGCCAGTTATTTATTTTATTGACCGAATGACTGTGATTTACAAAATGCAGTGGAAATCTGCTGTTCAACACACATTTATATAGCGTATAATCTACGTGTTCTTTTGATGGACTTTTAGAGCCATATTTTCAGTATTTTGGGAATAATGACAAGAGTGACCCGTATAGCAATTTCCTTTCTGTCAAATCTCTTTTATTCTTAATTAAATGTTGCACTTGATATGTTTGGATATAATCACTGATCTGTATAAAAGAGAAAAAAAAGAAGTTTGTTCAAAGAACAGTTTGTCCAAAATAGATCCTGCCACTGATAATGTGGTCTTATTTCCTGTAATTTATTGCTTCATGTGCCTGTAGCTATAGCAAAAAGTAATGAGACCTGTTTAGGTACCTTAAAGTCAGACTAAGCTTGTGCTTAGACAAAGATATCTGATACAACTGAGACTTCCAGGAAAAGCTGGAAGCACTTAATTCATTTCTTAAAAGCTAAGCCACAGCACCTATCACATATTTCCCTTTTATAATGATGCTGGTAAAGATACCTGCTGTACCTTCAGCCTGAAGTATGCAAATTTTTAGTCTTAGCCACTGCAATTGTGGTCAATGGCAGCCAAGCTGACTGAAATGGGAGGGCTCTCCCCTCCCCAGCTACCCTCCACAAGATTTCTTTCTCCTTTTCCTCACTTCCTGCTGCTCTTCTTTCCTTCCACTTCTTGCATCAGCAGTAGTGCCCAAGAGACATCATTATCTCACCTGTTTAAAGCAATCTTTTCCTTTTGGCTATATATTAATTAACTCTCTACACCTGGCTGTGTCCCAGAATTGGAAAATTAAAGTGATGGGCATGCACAGACAGAAGAGGAAAGGGGAAGATAGGAGAGTGTAATGGAAACTCTCCCATCCAGTTGTAGTGACTTGCTATTGACACTTAAATCCAGTCTCTCAACATTTCATATCAACGTATCCACACTTCTACTAGAATTTCTGGACGCAAATTACCAGATATTATTGAGTGGGAAAAGTAGAGCAACAACAACAAAGAGGTAAGTAGCTAGATTCCCCAAATTGGAGCAGAGTCATTTTCACACAAATGCATACTTCACAAAATCACAGAATTGTAGGGGTTGGAAGGGACCTCCAGAGACCATCAAATCTGGCCCCCCTGCCAAAGCAGGTTCCCTACACCAGGTCGCACAAGTAGGTGTCCATGAGGACTTGTTCCAGACACAGAAGTCCAAGCTTGATTCCTTGGCTAAAAATGTTTGAACACT
This sequence comes from Perdix hodgsoniae, assembly GCA_035772895.1. NCBI lineage: Eukaryota > Metazoa > Chordata > Aves > Galliformes > Phasianidae > Perdix > Perdix hodgsoniae. The sequence goes on from JAPSGF010000008.1 coordinate 23,459,391, forward strand.
TCTCCTGTATTACAGAGCAGATTACTAAACTTTGGTTTCAAGCATACTGATGGAAGTATGCTTTCAGCACATCTAGAGAACTCTATCTGACTTTGAATAATGTGCCCATACATTCCTTGAGGTAGATATCAATTTTCAGCCCAAAGTATGTCCTAGAAAGCTACAGGCCTGTTATTTGTATCATCTGGGCAAGATCTTGAACCCTTTCACCACTTACGGTACTGTTTTAACAATCAGGGCACTGATTCTTCTACAGTCCTGTTATTTTTATATTGTAGTGTGTTACTGTAGCACTCAGAATAGTTCTTGCAAAACTGGGCCACTTCTGAATATTTTCCTCTTTGCAGTATCTCTTCCATGTAGACACAGCCTGTACAAATATTTCTCGTTTGTCCTCCACAGTCTCCCAAGAGTCTTAACTAGACTGAATTGGATAGAAACCAACACAAACCAAGATTAAACATGGCAATTGGAAATTCCAGCAGGAATTTTCTCACTTTGAAAAAATGTGCAAGTGGAAGGTGGTATTCCAGGGCCAATTTTCTTTCATTTAGGTGTCTTCTTTTTAATTTCTGGTGCTACAAGATGTTGGGTTATCATTCAATTTGAGTGTTTACATATATTTTCAAAGATCTCTACTAGACAGTCAACATGAACTTTTCACTCTCTGAAAGATAACTTTCACAAAGCATAGCATTTTAAAAGAGACCATGTCTACAAGGTAATGGCATGTATACCAGAATGACCATAGAATCACAGATTAAGTTAGATTGGAAAAAACTTCTGCAGGATGTTGCATTGTTCAGGACACCCTTTGGAGTGGGATCTGACTTGATAAGGTTTCTTATGAACTTGTTCAGCTGAGCCCTGAAGATCTGCAAGAATTGGGAATTGACAGTGACCCTGGGCAACCTCTTTCAATATTTCTTTACATCTGATCACCATTCCCCATATTCCAGTCTGCTGATTCTTGTCCTAACCACTTCTGTATTTGAGAAACTCTGAGAAGAGGCTAGACATCATTTAGGCACTGTCTAAACAATTAGACAACCCCCCCACAGCTATAGACAGCAACACAACCTCCCCTTATCCTATATTAAGATTGACGCTTTCCTCAGCATCTCCATGTACATCATATGCTCCAGTCCCATGATTTAGTGGTCTGGACTTGTTTCACTACATTTGTTCTTCCTTGTGTTGAGGAGTCCAAAGCTGGACACAGTCCTGTAGATATGATCTTTCTCTTGCTGAGAGGAAAGGAGAGCTTACTACACTTGAGGTTTTGCTAATTTCCCTCAGGCTTATAATACAGAGGCATAGCTTTGACAGTATGATCCAGAAAGTGAGACTTCTTGTAACACTAAATGCTAGACCACAACAGAAATGCTCTGATCTTACCAAAATACAAGGTTTGCTAATAACTTTGCTCTCTCAGAGCAGATTCAATTTGGGGGAATTAGATTTATCTGGATGCTTCTTTCTACACTGTTCCTGGTTTCCTAAACAGAAACCAAAACTTCTTACCGGAATCTGCGAAATAAAATTAGCAATCTATTACATGTACAAAATCAGATAATTTGGAGGGACATTTTTGACCCTGAAATTACAATGTCTTTCATGCTTCCATCTGTTCCTGGTTGCTTTGGTCATCAAATGCACTTAGTTCCAACGCATAACAGGACCCATTAGAAAAATTCAGAATTAAAATTAGAAAAAATTTAAATTAGAAAAAATTTAAATTAGAAAAAATTCAGTCAAATAACTGCAATGACTACATCTAGTTTTTGGAATGCTTGCAGTAGTAAACACTGTGAGTGCCATAGAAATGTAGCTTGAAATGTCTGTGAGCAGGGCACTGTGTAGAAGCCTGCAGAGCAGTTGATGAATATGAAACTGTTCCCAGCACAGGCTCACAAGGACAATCAATTTTGCTCCCATGGACAAGCTGTTCATTGATCAATGGTGTCACTTCAGACAGCAAAGAAGCAGACTCTGTTTCCTTTTGCCACCAAGACATGAAAAGAATCAAGGTAGGAAAGGCTGCATCTCACTTAACAGCCTTGGATAATGAAAGCAGTAAAGAATCTGGTAATCTGGTCATTGCAGATGACTGTATCATGAAGGCACTTGTGCTAAACCAGGGCTGAAGGAGACACATAGTCTTACTCTAGGCACATCCTCCTTATTGGAGTTTTTCTCTATAAAATCATCATGAAGTGCCACATTCACCCTCCTAGGATAAACTGGTCATTGAGCTAAGTAGCCTGAAAATACCTACAATTAAATTAAGGATGTTCATTCTCCTTCTAAGAATTTGCATTCACAACAAACTGCAGAGCTTTATGTCCTTGTTTTTTTCTGCTGGCCCCTTTTTTCAGATGTTAATTTCTTCCTGGTGGTTTTGCAAGCACTTGTTTTGTCTTTATCATATTGCCATAGTGTCTAAAAGATACGGCAATGTTCCCAGTGTTCCCAGAAAGTTCCCAGTGGCATTTCTAGGTTGTGATTTAGAGAACTGAGAGAATGACTTAATGAGGGTAGGCTGTTGCGTTATTTACCTTTGCTCTCTATTTTGTAGGAGTTTGACTTCAATTGTTATCAGCCTATCTTCCCCCATCCATGTGCTCACTCCTCAGAAGTAATCTAGGCAGCTTTTTAAGTGGAAACTTACATCTGCATTTGTGAGAATTTACAGGTTCACTGTAAAAATGTTCTGCTATCTTCTGTTGAAATTCCAAGAGCTTGTTAATTGGTGTTTTTTACCATGTTTTTAATGTTACAAATCAATAGCAAGATAAAATGGACAGAGGTATAATACATTGGGCTGCAGAGGAAGTTGTGAATGAAAGGATGCATGGCTTCCCATACTCCCACTAGCACAATAAACATAAATTTCCATCAATACAGATCTTTAAACATTGTAAAATGACTTGGAAATGCAATTCTGATTTATTAGGGAGAATACGGACACAGATATTAGAATATTAGACATGAATAATGACAGCTACTTGGAGGTATCTACTATAGCACAGCAGAAGTGAAAAAGGACAGTGGGCATGTCATCTACTAGAAAACTCAAAAGCTCTAAGATCTTATTTATGGCCCTCTGCACCTCTCTGTGTAATCTAGGGTATTTGAGGTTAGAGCATTCTATCTTGTTGCCATGAGATGAGACGAGAAAGCAACAGATGTATTCAGCCACATGACAGTCCAAATTCTCTCAATATCCTGTCTTCAGCAGCAAAATGGCAGGTGCTCGTGAAAAAGCTAAAAGCCGCAACTTCCCAAAATGTTCTTCTTGTGATCCACAATCCATAGTACAGGAAGTCTCTGAGCCAAAACTAGTGCCTTTATCTATAATTGCTTGGTGTAGGTATTTCCTTCAAAGAATTTATCCATTCCACTCATGTAAACATTTAGCATTTATGTAAATGTTTAACATCTGCAACAGCCCTTGGCAATTCGTTATACACCTTAACATCCTGTTAGGTGACTATAGCCACCTCCTTTTATTTGTTTTCAAGCTGTTAAATGCATGTATCATTTTATTATCTTAATTCATGAGTTGAAAAAATGCAGGAGGGACTATCTGTAAGACAGTGGCCACTCGCTAGCCAGTCAACTAAGGAAATAGTTTAAGCCCACTCACCAGTTCGTTCTTAAAACACATGGTGTAGGAAATCCCTTGAGTGAAGGTAAATATATATTCTGACTCATCCTAGTACTTCCAAGCACAAATGAAGTGACGTTGTCACCTAAGGTGTAACATTATTGTCAATAACTTAATACACCAAATAAACTTTATGGATGCAAACTACTACTGAGTTACTGATAAACAAGTTTTGATCAGATTTTATGCTTCGTTTTATTGGAATCCAGGTTTTTGAGTTGCTTTTCACATCCTAATTTTGATCAGACTCAGACAAGACTTTTTTTTTTGTTTAATTTTTTAAACTTTTTATCACCCTAAGTGTCATGTAGAACTAGTTTCTATTCAGTCTGATCCTTTAGAATGTTCATAATGGACAGATCAACTTCACTTTGCCCTCTCCTTGTTATGGGATTCTGAAATGACTCAACCCGGTTATGTTACATTAGGACAAGGCAAGTAACATGGTCTTTGTTTACAAAGACAGCTTTTCATTCATTCCTTGGTTGCCATCTTGTCTAGCAAGTGATTTCTGAGGTCTATAGTAACATTATACACTGCATCCTAATAATTTTCTAAAATGCATTTGTAATTTATGATATCCTGAAAAACTTTCTATCTCTTTTTTGATCTGAAGGTTTTACATCCATTCAATCACTATTGTGTACTGCTAGCAAACTCTGTTACCTCACTGTTCAATCCTTTTACCAGACCATTTTATCAGACCATGTACAAATGAGGAACATCACAGGTTCCAACATGAATCCATGTGTATTATTTTTGTAATTTTCCTACCCTATGACAGATAACTATTTATTCCTACTTTTTTTTTCTATCCTTCAATTAGTTGTCTATCCCTCTGACACCATTTGTTTATCCTTTGTGTGTCCTTATCAGTCCTCGGAGATAAAATTTCCTGAATACCTGTTGCAAGTTCTATTGGACTCTTATCCTCACAGTTGTCTATGACATTTTATCACATGCTTACTAGAGCAAATAAGTGATCTGCAGCACATTCTCCTGTTTTGTTAGCTATCAGCAAAATAGTTCACGTGCAGAGTTCAAATGCTGTTTATTTAGAAAGAATAGAACCCGCCAAATTCTTGTATAGTATTTTAATCTATTTGCCAGAAGTTAATTTTTATTTCTGTTGTGGTCTTACTCTGCAGGCAGCTAAGCACCACACAGCTATTCACTCACTCCCCCACCAGTGGAAATAAGGAGAGAGTAAAAAAAAAAGGCAAAACTGTGAGAACTCATAGCTTGAGCTAAGGACAATATAACAATAAAGAAGAATTGGCAGTGTAGGTCAGGTCTCCTGGTTTCTCCCCTTCTAGCTCCTTGTGCACTCCCACCCTCCTCACTGGCAGGGAAGCACAAGGAACTGAAATATCCTTGATTCAGTTTAAAACACTGATGTGCTATCAACATTATTTTCATCCCAAATCCAAAGCACAACACCATACCAGCTATTGAAAAGACTGTCAACTCTATCACAGCCAAAATCAGAACAATTTCTGACTGAATTGTAGAATTAATGTTGGGCTTTCGTGATGTTTTCCAGTCTCAACCAGTAGAACATCACATTAGTCAATCAAGTTATCTTCATTCATAATCTCAGTAGTCCTAAAATATATGGGCAAAATTCAGGTGTCATAGGAAATACTTAAAAATCACCCTTTGATTATTCTGTGATGCTCCTGATAAAGAACACAAAGCTAGTGGAAGCTGCAGCTAAGTAAATCGGTATAGTCATACAAGAAATCAGTGTCAGAGTCCTGGCAACTTGTCCTAGCACTAGTAGCTGCACAGGACAAACAAATGCCAAAAGCCAATTTTTAAGTGATCACTCTGTCCACAGTCTTATAGTTATAATATAGTTACAGACACAGAATTTCTGTTGTTTATGGCTACTAGCTGTGTACTGCCCTCTGTATGTGAAATAACTTTCCTAACAATCCGTCTTACTATCTCTTATCACCTTCATCAGGTACTGTTCCAAGGGCACTTGAAAGAAGTCCATACAGACATAGGAGAACAAAGACTGAAAACATTCTTGAATTGGCATTGAAACCACAAAGGACCATTACTGCTCTGCATCCTGTTGCTCACTGGCTCACCTTTGATAGCAAAGGTTACTGCACAAACCTCATATGGAAAGCAGAGTAACAGCAGGCATTATAGAATCATAGAATTGTAGAATCACAAGGTTGGAAAGGACATACGAGATCATCTAGTCCAACCATCCTCCTATCACCCTTACTACCCACTAAGCTACTAAACTCTATCTTGTAGCTCCTCATCCAGGTGTCTCTTGAACACCACCAGGGGCGGTGACTCCACCACCTCCCTGGGCAGCCATTCCAGTGCCTGGCCACTCTCTGAGAGAAAAAGTTCTTCCGTTTGTCTAACCTAAATCTTCCCTGGCGCAGCCTGTGGCCTCTGGCAACTGAACTGATGTCAGTTGAGAAGCAGACAATAGATATCACCCCTAGCACTTAGGTTTTCAGAGAGCAGACCTCATTCCCTCTTTCCATTCTATTTTCAGTCTACATTTTTAGACAAATATGTCTGTTATGATGAACACATTCCTACTCCTGGCAACTGTGCTAGAACCTGTAAGAACTGAAAGACATAGCATTTATACCTGAACTCTCTTGCCTTACTTTTCCACCCAGCATGAAGGGTCTAGGGCAAACAACCTTGAAGGGAACATTCCTGTATATCAAAATGTTTCACTGTATCCTTTACTGCTGCACAGGCTGATGCAAGTGGAAGCACCCATCTTCCAAGTTACCACAGCTCCTAATTGTGCCTCGTGGCTAAAGAGAAGAGCCTGTGAATAATAATGAAGCTAAGAACATGAGTCATCACTCTTACTCATTATGCAACTGTTATTACTTTGATGAGAAAACATTCGATTTTAGAGCTCATTTCAATGTTTAAATGCAAAAACAAAAAAAAAAAACAAAAACAAACAAAAAAAAAGTAAATCCTTTTCCATTTATTTCAGTAACATGATAACTTCACTAGATGCTTTGAAATAAAACCCCCACACTTATATAAGTAAGCAAAAACATCAAGATGATAAATAAGATTTATCACATGGAAAAGGATAGAAATGAAGTTCTAATTCCATCCATAAATGTGTATTCCATATATTTAAAACTGACCCTAATGTTGCACTGTTTAATAGACAAAAAATGCAATAAATAAGCATCAAGCATGAGACAAAATTCAGATCTTGAAAGTGTTGAGCCAGAAGGATTCTTTATAGGAAATTACATGAAAAATATTTTAATGTTCTGGAAGGAAACTACAGCAGAAACACCTCTGAATGATCATAGGCAGAAGTGGGAAAAGGAGCCATTCAAACTAACTGTTGGAAATTCAAAACCCACATGCAGAAATGCACATGAAATATATGTTTTGTGATTACCTCATTGCCATGATATTGTGGCTGCTAATTAACACAAGCTAACAAGCTGTTGATATTGTACCCACACCAGAATCTAATAAAACTATCCGATTATGATAATCAATATAATCATGAACTCTGGAAGTCTATTTGTTCTTGAATTACGGAGCAACTAAGTTTAACATTTAGAAAGCAGAAAGGCAGTCTGACATGCCAGTCTGCTTCATGGTTCTTCTGTTTTTGATGGCAGCCATGCTCAAAGACATGGTAGAACTGCAAAATGTCATGTATGAGAGTACTTGAGCTCTAATTTAAAGCACTATACCCATCTTTGCTTATTTTTACATGCCAAGAAACCATATGCTTATATAAAACTTCCAATGCCTGTATATTCTAGGTCAGAGAGATAATATGAAAATGCTATTACTGTTATTTTTTATACTTTTTTTTTTTTTCTTTATCTTCCAAAGTTTTCTACTCCAAATCTGCCTTTAGAGTTGACAACATGAATAGAATGAATCCTCTGTGGATATAAATCAATGTAGCTTCATTGATTTCATTTTACTTGATTGATTCATGTCAGATGGAAATCTGGCCCAAGTCTTTAATTGGCTCTAAAGAGCAAAGAAAAATGAAAGACAAAAATGTATCAAAGTAACTTAGCTATTTTTATTCCTTATTTCACACATTATACACCATAATCTTTTACCAGCCAATCTCTTCATGGCCCAATTAAACATCTTTTGGCTACTGTATTTCAATTAATTAGAGAATGCAAACATGCAACATTCAGACAAAGTCCTGGAGGAAGTAAAAGCAGAAGAGGGAATTGACTGTTCCAGAAATGCTACTTCAGTGAGTACTTGAATTTTCTAGAATCATAGAATATCTTGAGTTGAAAGAGACCTACAAGGATTGAATCCCATTTATGATAACCCTTTGACCTATCAGCCAACTGTTCACCTGTCACTTTACATTTTTCTCTATCTGTATGCTGGACGTTTGGTCCAGAATGATATTGTGAGAAATAGTATCAAAAGCTTTACTGAAATCCAAAACAATTACATCAACTGGCTTCCTTTGATCAATTATGTGAGTAACCTTATCGTAAAGGGAATTATATTTGTTGATCGGGACTTTTCCATCATGAATATGTGTTGACTGTGACCAAAGACTACACTGTCTCACTGTCTCACTGGCTCTGGAGGAGGTAGGAACAGCACATCAAGTCAAAAGCCTTCTCCTCAGTCAGAGTTTAAAAGGGGAGAGAGTAGTAGTAGTATAGACATGAAGATAACAGTAGGAGATTTGAATCTTTATTTTTACTGATGTGAATGAAAAAGGGAGACAGGACTGTAATTCTCTGCACACACACAGTCCTGTCACTACAAAGAATATGGTGATGCAAATCCATCACGGCAGTCTGTGTCTATATGACTGTTCTTGTTCTTCATTTATATTGGGGTCACAAATGGATTTTTGTATACTCTTTTCCAAACAGAATTTATTCCACAGTTCTGATCTTTCGAAATACAGCACATGGTACTTTCCCAGGAACTCAGTTCCCTGTCAAATATTTATTTTAAGGATTTCAGAAGTAGTTTTTCTTTTTTTCCAAGAAAATTATTCCTCTGTTAACCAACCAAAGCTACTGATGTAACCCAGTTAATAGGGACAAATCTTTTGGTTAATATATTCCCAAACTCCTGTATGCATAAGATGAAATCCCATTAAAGAACAGTTACAAACACTAACAATCAGTCATAACATTTACTCAGCAGAATTCAAATGGAGATTATTTTGTGTAAAGCAAAAAAAACCAAAAACAACAAAAAAAACCTACCTCATTTATTAAGTGTTAAATTCTGAAACTTATTCTATGTTGACATGACTGACCAATGAGATGATATTTCATGCTGAATGAGGGAAGGAGAAGTTAGCAGTATTGATGTCCCCTACACACCAGAGGGCCAAATTTTCTTTTGCTTAAAGTTGGTTTTTAACCAGCTCATTGTTTCAACTCATTATCCTTACTTAAATTTTGGTTCAAATTATCAGCTGGATCTCCTTTAATATATTTGACTCCATTATTTGTATGGACTTAATGTAAGTCATGGAACATCTCCAGATGAGAATGGCGAATGGAGCAAAACTGAGTCAGATAAAATGGCAGCTTCTACTACTTTCTTCTCTCTCAACAATATTTCAGCTTCATTACATGACTCCAAGAGAACTGTTCCTGTATTTCTCAGCAGTAGCTACAGTGCTTGATCAAGTAAGGCAGACACGAGCTGACTGTGAATCTGGTTCTGTGTACCCAATACTTGGAAAGTGCCACAGACCAAGCATGATACCACCATGAATAAGAAATCATCCCTTGCTCTCTCCAACCGACTTTTCTTCAGCAACAATTCAAGAAACAAATGAAGAGATCTACTGATATCTAAGAGAAGCTCTAATATTTATTCAAGAATATTATTCTGACTTGCAGGCCGGTCACTGATTGCTTCAAGATTGTAGACCATTCTCCCATATTAAAGCTGAAATTTCATAAAATCTATCTTAAAGAATATCAGATATACCTGCTTTCAGGCTGTGTAACCTAGGAATTGATTTACTTCAGGGTATTGTTGCTATGTTTAATACCTTCTATCCTGTCTGGTGAGTATCTAGGATCATTATTCCACAGAGTATGCTTTAATAACATGAGGTAAATTTTTCTAGTTCTTAGTTATTATAAAATTGTGCTGTGTAACAAGAAAGGAGTACACAATATCTATAAATGATTTCTTCATCTGAAAGATAATAGCCCAGATTTTAGATAATTGTCACTCTCCTTGGAAAGGAGTGAACATGGCATTTATTCAGATGTCAGATGCCAGTAACACTGCAGATTTAAAGGAACATATTCAGTTTATGTTCAGTCCATTAAAGTTTAGAAGCATGAGTTAAATACACAGGACTGGAAGGGAATATCTAAATGATTATGTCCAGCCTTCTCCAGCTGCAGTTGCCATAAGTACCATCTGGACCAGCATCAAAGGGCCTTGAGTTTAAAAAAGGGTCAAAATTGTAAAAATGTCAGTGGTTTTCCTATTCACTCCATTCTGAGTGAATAGGAAAACCACTAATACTAACTCATTCCGTTAGTAAAGATTCCACTCTAAGTGATTAATAAAAGGTTAAGAAATAACTAGTAAAAATTTTAAAAATGAGGTAAAGAATGGGAGTACATTTTGTGCAATCTAACAGCTCAATTTATTGGCTCTTGTAACTTCTGTATTGTCATCTGTTGATATGCTTATAACTAAGAAATGACCCATATATATAAAACATTCACACTCACTATCAGCCATTTATTAATCATAACATATTATATATGATTCATGATGATGATTATTATTATTTATGATATTATTTATTAGTATTGTCTTACTATAAAGTCGAGTTAAAACACTATCGAATTCTTTGGGAGAGCATTGTATCAGTCAAATATTAAGGTGTCAACGGTTTATGGGCTGGTCCAGCCCAGTTCCGTGACCAGCAGGGCGGAGGGATCTGCGGATCCGCGCCTCTGGGAAAGGGGAAGCAGGGGACCCCAAAATACTTGAAAACAACAGCACTGATCTGAGGTGGAACAAATGATTTTACTAAATATAGTATTAGTAAAATACAATGAGAGAGAGAGAGAGAGAGAGTCTGTTTGAATTGTATAGACCTCACCACAATGCTGGGGTGAGAAGTGCAGTCCAGTTGAGTGACTGAAGTACAGACGGCGAAGTGCAGATGGTGAAGCGCAGGTGGCGAAGCGCAGACAGCAAAGCGCAGAGAGCGAAGAGCAGGCGAAGAAGAAGGATCAGGTGACCTTGCTTGGAGTTATATCCCCTTGCTGACCGCAAAGTCTCCTGGGGAAATGTACTTCTTCTCCGACGGACGAACATTTGGCAGACATCAAACCCTACCCCCAATGCATTACATGATGTTATGGTGTGGAATACTGATGACCAAAAATCATAAAACCATGACATAAGGAATACTTGAAGGGGTCCTACAAGAAAGCTGGGAAAGGATTTTTTATAAGGGCCTGTAGCAACTGGACAAGGGGAAATGGTTTTAAACTAGAAGAGCATAGATTTAGAATAGATGTTAGGAAGAAATTCTTTACTGCGAGGGCGGTGAGATGCTGGAACAGGTTTCCCAGAGAGGTTGTGGATGTCCCCTCCCTGGAAGCATTCAATGCCAGGCTGAATGGGTCTTTCTAGGCAGAAACCTGGTCTAGAGGGAAGTGTCTCTGCCTATATCTGGGGATTGGAAATAGATGATCTTAAAAGTCCCCTCCAACCCAAACCATTCTATGATTCTACGATTCTATGATTCTATTAATAAGTCTGTAATAGTCATCTCTTGCATTGTGTCAGACTACTTCTAAAGAGATGTTGAAATTTCTTCATTATTTCTCAACTTCTTAGAAATATTAGGAGATTAAGGAAAATATGGGGACTGAATTTTGATGACAATGTGCAATAAAAATCCATCATTATGTTCACCATATTATTTTCAGGAAAATAAAAGCCACACATATGTATGTAAACTTACATTTTTCTGTGTTTTCGATACTGAAATGGAAGGAAAGTGGAGATATGTAGCACCTCTCTGGATCATAACTAAGCCTCTTCAACCTAAGATAATTAACTCAGCTTTTGGGATTCAAGTGATGTTGAACACATCATCACACACAGAAGAGCTAGCAATCCTACTTGGCACATAAAATCCTTATTTCCTGAATAATTTCCCCTTACAACAGAATTACAGAATGGTGGAGGTGGGAGTGGACCTCTGAAGATCATAAAATCAGTGCCCCTGCTTAAGGCAGGGACATTGAAAGCAGGTTGCCTGGGGCCATGTCTGCTTGGGTACTGGATATCTATGAGAACAGTGACCACCAATGGCGTGGCCAGCCCCTTTGCTCTGCCCTGGTGAGGCCACATCTGGAGTCCTATGTCTAGTTCTGGGACCTCAGTTCAAGAAAGAGACCAGCAGAGGGCCACAAAGATGATGAGAGGCCTGGAGTGTCTCCCTTATGAGGAAATGTTGAGACCTGGGACTGTTCAGCTTGGAGAAGACTAAGAGAGGATCTTAGCAATGCTTATAAATATCTACAGGGCAGGAGTCAAATGGATGAGGCCAGGCTCTTTTTAACAGTGCCTGAAAACAACAAGGAGCAATGGGCACATACTGGGACACAGAACATGAGGAAAAACTTCACTGATGTGACGATGACAGAGCACTGGGACAGGATGCCCAAGGAGGCTGCGAATTTCCTTCTCTGGTGATATTCAAAATCCACCTGGACTGTTTCCTGTGCAACCTACTCTAGGGTACCTGCTTTAGCAGAGGGGATGGATTTGATGATCCCCAGAAGTCCTTTCCAACCCCTATGGTTCTGTGATTCTTCAGTACAATAGCAATCATATCTGGTACCTTTGCCCCTAAAGCAGGAGAAAAGCTCAGTGACTCCCCAGCTCCTAGGCAGAAACATTTCAGCACAAATACATGATATTGATGCAGTTTCTCTCTCTGTAGCATGGCCATTTCATTGACTCATTAGCTTGTTTCCAGAAAAAATCAATTACTCCAGTATAACCATCTTCCATAGAGCAAGATCCATTTCAGACAATTACACAAGTATGACCTTAAGTCTGTCTGTCTAAATTCCCACCTTCACCACCTTTTTCTTCTCCTAGAATTTAGATATGAACCAGGAAGGTATTGAAACTAATAAGTTATTGATTTATCTTTTTACTATATGTTTATTAGCTTGGATGCATTTCACAGAGACTGCTACGGATGGTTTTCAATTATTCCAAAATACATGTAAAAAGCAGTAAGTATTACAGAAGTAGGAACAAATCAGTGTTTTTCTTCCCCTTAGAACTGATTCTGTGACCATCAGGCATTAGCTTGATTAATTCTGATTGCCATGACATTTACAGCTCAAATACAATCCCTTTAAAAAGCAATTGTGTGAGTGTAAAGTCTGAGCATGAGAGCCTAGAAGGTGGTCTTGGGGATTATATTAATCATCAGCTAGGTCTGCAGCAACACAACAGTCAGAGGACAAGCTAGGATTTGGCAAGCTGACAAATTTATGTGAGATGCTCAGATTTTTTCACTTATAAATTAGCATACAGATGTGGCTGATCAATAGATCTCCAGTAGATATGGTCATTTCCAGAGCAACACATTGCTTCAGAGAAATGGAAATAAGAACCAGTAAGAGATCTTACTGTTCTGCACAAAGATCCAGTGGAGCTTGAACTGGTACCTGCAGTGTCCTGAGAGCTATCTCAGTTTTGCAATGTTTGTGTAATCTCAACTAAGCCTTTTGAACTTGATCTACCATTCGTCATGCTGGTCAGGCCCAATTCCGTATTTAAAAGGGATCCAAGCAAGTCCCACAACAGTGGAATAATATCAATGCAAATTAAAATCATCAAGGAAAAGAGGAAAGAGGCAGGCAGAATGAAGTATGCACCAAAAGGCATTTCATTTGCTGCATCTGCCTTGAGTTTTCTGCTGAGTGGTTCCTGCAAATGAAGACAGGATTTTAGTCAATGCCAAAAGAATTCTGAAAATTTTAACTTCTTTTTCAGTTTCTTTTTTTCCTGGCTTGCTTTCTACTCCCTACTCTCTAAGTGTCTGTTTTTAATTCCTTACAAAAACATGCCACTGTTTCACTAGTTTCAATGAAAAGCATGGAAAACCAAATAGCAAGGATAGGAGATGGAAATATATAGAAAAATCCAGGCAATAAACCAAAGGCCCTCTTCTTATTATTTATTTATTTATTTATTTATTCTTTTTTCATACAATCACACTCACCCACATGAGAAAGATTAATAAATCACAAAAGCCACATGAATCCTAAAGCTTCTGGTTGTCCAGCCTGCCAAATGGTTTCTATAGAATGGAAGCTGCTAATTTAACATGAGTTTCTGAATAGGTCCAAAATTTGTTGATGGGGTAGAGTGACATTTGCAAAAAAAAAAAAAAAATATATATATATATATATATATATCTTTAGTAGACCCACATATTATTAACTTTTCTGGACAGCATCCGATTTTCCCTGTGACTGGTCTGCAATAGCTTTTCATGCAGCATGCAGTACAAAACCCTGAGCTGAGTTCTGAGAATACACAGGTTTTGCTTTTATTAATTTCTTAACCACAGGGCAAAACTAAGCACTAAATGCTCTCTGCATCTAGCCTATTATGTGGGGAGATTACCTGATTGCTGTTTCTCTGTGTCCAACAGACTTCCTACTGGACTATTATTGAGGAGGCTCGGTGAGGATTTTTTTTAATGCATATTAAATTAAAATTGGCTTAAAAACAGTAGTTCTAACCCAGTATGCAAGTTTCTCTTCCCCGATGTGTTTGCACTGATAGTAATGCCAAGTGAGAACAATCATAACCCTGGTAAAACATCAGTGAGCTGTTTGCACCATGCTGACAACTTTAATAATAGCCAAACAGTCCAGAGACTGTCACAGTAAAAAAAGAGCAGACAGTCTTTTAGACTTTGCTTTGTCCCAGTGCTGCCAGATAGATGGAACATGACAGCAGTTCAGATGCATGCGCACCAGGCTAAGTAGCTACAGGTAGATATAAAATGGGTAATCTCAAGAAGAGTATGCAAATTTGTGTTGGGAGAGAAAGGATTCAGCCGTAGCAAAGCCAAAATGATGTGTGCATCTGTCAGAGTGTGCTTTCTCTTGGAATTCTGTCTCTCTTGGTTTTCTGCTGGGCTGTCTCTTTGCTCATCAAACAGATGATTAGCAATAAATGAACTGTCAGGAAGCTAACTAGCAGGACAACACCCCATGCCCAAGTCACATTTGATTATCTGCCCTGTCCTCCCCACAACCAGCCCCCTCTTGCTCTGCCCTGGCTGCACCACTCCCAGCTCCTGTATGGTGGGAAGCATTGCCCGTTCAGCACAGGATTTATTACCTGCAGAACGGGTGCTGCTACAGCCAGCCATGCCACATTATCATTTTAATAATCAGAACCAAAGTGATTTGTCAGGCCAGAGCAGCCCATTTTACTGTGGAAAGTTTCGCCCTACTGTGTGTTCCCTCTCAACCCCCATCAAAGCAGTGGTAATAAACATCTGAGAAAGGGAAGCGTTTGTGTCCAATCCTGTTGTCACCAGCCACATAAATTAAAGCAATATCCCCAAGCTACCACAGGGTATTTATTTGAGGGTCAGGAGGAATTCTATTTTGAGAGAACATTAGAATGTAAATGGAGGTGAAAGTCTCTATTTCTCACTTTCTCTTTTGCAGAACAAGTCACAGACATTGTTCACTGCTTCAAAGCTAACAATAAAAGATCGTCTACTTATTCAAGTTGCAGTATTCAGCGCTTTTGTTCTCCAAATCTATTTTACCACGTGAAAAGGCTTTCTCAGGAGTTAACATACACTGTACAAGAATTGTCTCCTTATAAAAGAATTACTGCGGTCTAAAAATAGTGACAGCTTTGTTATGTGCATTTGAGTTTTTGTCTGATGTTGGGATCAAAGTTTGCAACTACTGAACTAAAAATCATTTACAAATAGAGACCAACCTGGCCTTTGAGCAAATTCATTATGTGCTGGAGGAATGGAGCATGGCCCACAGCAGGTAAGCAGGGCATGTCAATTTCCCCTACATTTGAAAAAAGACAATACAATAGTACAATATCTATGTGGAGAAAGCCACGTCTCTGCCCATCTGCCTTGAGCACTGGATACACTGCCATGTCTCTGGACATCCTGAGCTGCAAAGAATTGCTATCCTGTGTGCATTATCTCATAGAACAACCACGAGGACAAGGACAGTAGAGGAATCTATTTTAATATTTTATATGCACACCCTCACTTGAATAGAGTCATGCATTGGCCATCACCCATTGGGCACCACAAAATGGATCTGTAGACACATTTGTGTGTTCATCTCTGTGAAAAGCTTTCTTCGGCCTTGTTTATTGATCGTATTTTTGCTTATGTGGCTAAATTTTACTTGCCTGTGGCTCGAGATCAGGCATTTAGAGACACAGATTTTGTTCTTGCTGTACAAACTGCTGCTGACCTGATCTTTAAGAACCATCTGAAAATATTATCGGATCTGATATAAAGCTTGGTTTTATATCACATTGGTTCAGACAGCAGGCAGCAATCCTGGAAGTTTTTCTCTAATATGGCCAAGGAGCCTGTGGGAGACTGCAGACCCAGAAGTTCATGCTAATTTAGCATGCTGCCAGGTATAGCCAGAAAAAGCATCCTCAAACAGTCAGAAAAATATCCCTTAGGACAGGAAGGAATGGCATGAGGCAGGATGGGATGTGTTAGGTAGAATAGTCATACCATTGATTTGAACTAGCGAAACCACATTTGAAAAGAAAACTTTGCCTCCGAAGTCAGTCTGGGCTCTCAAAAATATCACTCTCACTATGCGTGCTTTAAGAAAAATAGTACAACAGGGTTAGGCCAACATTCTAGCTGACCTAATCTCTTGTCCAAGGCAATATTCAATATTTACAGGATGGAGGAATGAAGGAACCTTCTTATGCGTGTCTTACCTGTATAAAGGTCATCATTTTCTCAGCGTATTATGAGATACAGGGATAATAAAAGGATAAATTCATGGGAGAAAGCTAGCTTTTAACATGCATATATATTATGTTCAGTGTATGCTGTAAGTGCTACAAGGATGCCCTGTTCTGATCTAAGGAACCCAAAAGGAACACTAATTTATTCAAAATGGATTTTAAATAGCACACTAAATGGACTACAAATGGCAACATCAGCCCAACCCTGATCCATCTTGCTTCCATGTGTATCTGTCATTCCCTCATTTGCTGTTGCAGACATGGTCTGACCCAGAAGCTGCCTTGCCTTTTGTGGACAGTCCATGTCCATGTTCTGGCAGCATGTTAGGCAGTGATAATCAAACAGCATAGCACAGTCAAACTGTTCAGCAGCCCAAGTACAAGGGCTGCAGGCTGTGGCCCAGCACTTTTTTCTTGGATGTAATCTCCTCCTATACAAGTCTGAGTAAGCTCAATAATTTCTCCACAGGCACTTAACTCCAACTGCTATTAACATCAGTCGCTCCTGCTCCCAGACCTTTCTCATTCATTTTCAAACTGCCACCCACCTACGCAGTTGAGCTGTTTTCCAGACCATGTGCTCTTCACGCTGGTGATCTCTTGTGTCACAGCTGAGTTAGCTCAGCTTTCTGCTTCCAAAGCCCCGTAGCTGACATGCATCTTGATCTGAAGCCTGGGATTTCCCCATGCTGCTTAGCCTTGCCCTGGGTAGCTTCACAGAGAGATAGTGAGTTTGTTTATTTGCTGCAGACTGATTAGGCTTTTTGTTGATTTAATGTCAGACAGCTTTCTCTCCTCACCAAATTCCAATCTGTGACTCCACTGTCCTGGACATAAACCCCCCCATCAGTTCTGGAAGCGTTTCATACAGGCACAGCAGCTTTATTTACATACGTTTTTTTGCTGTCAGATCAAGTTTTTAGTTTAAGCAATCTGTTTTGAACCATATTCTAGGTAGTAATAGGAGGTTTTGTTATGCCTTCAACTGGACATATGCTTAGGCTGACAGATTGGAGTAATCAGGATCAGATGATGGTCCTTTATGTATTTGGAAATCTTTCAGAGCTCTCCCCTTGCCAGGCAGATTTGAATAGACCTTTCTTTATACAGGAGTATGCTATACATTTTTTTTTTCTCTGCTTTCAGCTCTGTACATTCTTGAAAGCTGGCATAGGAAAGGTGGTGGCTCAGTAACTCGGTGACTCAGTGACTCATGGAGAACAGGATCAATTATTTAAATCTTTTCAGCAATATCTGGAAGCTGTTACCACACACACACACAAAAAAAAGCAGGGATGGCCAAGCATCCCTGTAAAGAAATGAATACCACTCATAATGAAAGCACTACAGAGATATGCAACATTATTTTCAGTGGAAATATTTTATGGAATGAAGATAAGATGTTTTGAAAGGACTTGTACATAAGCTAATGAAATATGCAATGAAGAGAGCACATGTGTAACCAATGAGAAGCAGTTTCCATCCAGACAAATCCCCAGGTACAATAGAACATACAAAAATAAAATAAGAATGTGGTAGCCACAATGGCATAAGGGTTACAGTCTATGCATTTCCTTACGAACTAAACTGTACAAATGGAAGAAATGGACAGAGTCCTGGTGAGTCAGAGAAGCAAATAAGAAGTTTTGTGTAGAAAATACCTTTTTTTTTTTTTTTCCCCCTGGCTCTATAATCTGCTCCCCAAACAGATGACACTTGTTTTGTGCTCATCTATGATGCAAATACTGGGTATGTTTGAAACAGCAAATCTAAAAAGCATTTTATTGAAACTATAGAAAAAGACCTGGAACAGACCTCCTTTAACACACTCGCCCTTGTGCCACAGGGTAGGATTATTATTCCTAAATCTATTCATACAAAAGACTACACTTTCTCCTATTACTGAGTAGAAACAGTTTAACATAGGATACAAGATAAAAAGTGCATAAAAAGATAGTACTCCTGACTTATTCAAACCACCTGTCTAAGCATTTAAATGAATAAAAGGGAAAAAGAATAAAAAAGAGCATAAAAAGAAGAACATCCCATTACATCACCACATGATGTTTGATTTTCAAGGCAAGAGGATATTACAATTCACTTAATAAAACATCTGTAGTGTCACAGTGAAGGAGGAAAAGGCAGTCAACTATTGCAAGTGTGCATGTTCTTCAGCAATTATAGAAACAATCTGGTTTTGGCTCCTTTAGCTTCCAGCTAAATATAAGAAAACAAACACCCACCTCCTTATGTATGTTTCTGTCTTGAGAAAGATAAACATTGTAATTTCCTCTTCTTTTTTTTCCCTTTTTTCTCTTCTTTTTTTTTTCCTTTTTTTTTTTTTTCTTTTCCTGAAGTGAAAGAGAGAGGTCTTACTCCAAGTTAGCTGTATTTTTTCATTTTCTCTGAGTCACACACTTTGCATTTTTATTATAATATCTATGTTCTTCTAAACTGCAGTTTACCACTCCAGGGACCTCCATTTGTGGGGCAGACAAATTTAGTGTCTTCTCATGTTCTTCTTTCCCTTGACTCTTTACACAAGAAATAGACACTTCCTAAGGTTGATTACTACTGTGTATGTGTTCTCTGGTGCTTATGTCCTCTGTACTTAATTTCTGGGTATCTCAGAGGAAATTACATGATGTCATAATATTCTGAGCTCTGGCTTTTCCAATAAACCTCCTCTCCCAATAAGCAAACAATTGCACCTTTAGAAATGTCAAGTTTTAACTTCTTTGGCTTCCTGCTGTCAACTGCAGATCTTCTCATCTATTCCTTGGGAAAATCTTGTATATCTTTTCCTTTATCTAGTCTAGAAATAGAGCTTTGCAAGTAAGCCACACTTATCATTTTATATGTTCTTTAACAAAGGTCTCAAACAACATAACAGGTCTTCAACCTTCAGTAAGACCACCTGGGTAGTAAAGAAGAAGTGAAAAACATCACACACACAATATTTTCTGTTGATTTGTCTATGCAATCCTGGATGATTTCAAGACTTCTATGGGCTACCGATGTAAAAATGCAAGGCAGGCATGTGCATGTTTATATTTGTCTGAGTGTGTGTATATGTTTGTGTGTCTATTTATATACCAGCTCACATCAAAGAACAGCTGTGCCACAGTATCCCAAACACCCTCTGAAACTGCAGAGCCCTGTGGAGAAGTTACCAGAGCAATGAAGCTGTATGCTTGCAAATGCTTGTTCTGCAGTTGCAAGTTTGTCAAAAGCTGTGCAAAAACACAGGCCTTGCAAGCTGCAGAACAAAATAAATTATTTCTCTCACATGAGTATATCTATGATGATTTATAGGAAGAGCTTTAAGGGCAGAGTAGAAAATCACGACTTGCATTCATAAGTTCAATGGGTAGTACACCCATTTTCTTGGTCTCTTGTCTCCATTTGCTAATTACACACTGCAATTTGTCCTGATTGGAGGGGAAATCTATTCCTGGAGAGCAACAGAGTGATTACAGCAGGGTTTCTGGAATGTGACAGGGCAAAAAGGATTTAGAAGGATGCCATGAGTCCAAACACAGAATAGAAAACTTATGAGTACAGCTTGAGGTTTGCTGTCAGCAGAGACCGTACATGAAGTCACGTTAAACAAGGGATGTAGAGCAGACTTTCCTAGTGATCCTGAGAATGCTGTGTAGTTTCCTTACAGACATGTAGGACTACAAGAAAGGACCGACCTACTTTGCAAAGGCAGACTGGTAAGGGGAAGAAGAGAGATTTCTGTTAGGCCATTCACTTGATTTGCCTCACTCCAACTATCCTCTGTGTCAGGAGTTACAAGTGGTTGCTTGTCTTTCTGTGCTCTAATGACATAAAAGCTTTAGAGATTAAAAATACTTTGTGCCTCTTGGCATGAATGTCTTAAAGGTTAGAAGTTGTTCCATCTCAAAGGCTTTAGCCAGCCCAAGATCCATTCTAACATCAAACATGTAGCATCCTCTCTTCTTTCCACGAGTCATTTAGAGATGAAATTGGCTGGAAGAGACGTTCAAATAAATATTTCATTCCAAATGGGTATTAAAAGAATTCACAGACCATGAGATTAAGGGACTTGCAAATGAGAACATTTATTATGGGGGAAAAAAAAAAAGAAAAAAAAAAAGACTTTTAAGAGCTTATCCACTAATGCAAAAGACATAAATTATTTCAGATAATACTCGTGGTTTCTGATTCAAAATACTGCCATGCCATCTACAGTATACCTATTCTAGACATCTACCTTAAAAAATGTCCTTTAGAAGGTACTTCATTGAATCACTTATTCTTAGATAATGCTATCTGACCAGATGAATCCCACTTCACCTACCTTACACACTTGAGCAAAAAGTTATTGATTGAGGCATATATGGTATCATTTACCACGAAACGGGTTTGAACAGCTGGTTGGTTTTGTTTTCCAGTGCCCAATGGATGAGATGGATTATTCTCTGAAGACTGAACCAAGGTGTGAACAGATTATTCTTCTTTCATCCCATTTTGGTAAGTCTGTGCTATTTATATTTTAAAAGGTGAGTTATAATTAGCACTAGTGGAGAATTTTTCAACAAAACTGCTTTCCCTTGGAAGCACTATTTGCTTTATCAAACATGTCTGTTTTTCTGTTTGTGTGTTTGTTTTTCCCACAAGACTTCCTGGTAACAGTAAAATGTTCATCAAGAAAAATTTACTGGGTCGAAGATTCTAGGTCAAAATAAGAGACAGACATGTCAAAGAATCCAGCATCCCCAGTGACTGTCTTTAACTTAAAAACAACAAATTATACAGTCCACTTGGATATTATTTAGGTTCTGTTTGGGAGCTTGTTTCTTTTGTGAGAAAATTCCAAATGTCTATCTTCGTGAGGTGATAGTGCTTTTTTCTTAAATTATATGCAAAATAATATAAATGGTATTATAGTAAACAATAGTAAAATAGTAACAAAAGTACTTCAGTGCCTAGCTCTCACACAAAACACTGTTTGTGATATAATTTAATGAAAGTCATTGAAATTTTGAGGGGTACTTGCAATTAGTTGTTTATAAACAATCCACAAAAAGAAAACTGTTAATCAAAATTATTCACAAAATGAATTTAATAAATTTAAAAGTTCAACTAGAATCACAGACTGCTCATTAACAATTTTCAAACATTAAAAGAGATTGAATTCATTCTATGAAGGACTTGATATTAGTGGTTATTATCTCCCTTTTTCCACTAGAAAGCATTTATTCTGGAACAATTCTGGTCAAGCAGTTCATTATAACACACCCAGCTGCAAACAATCAAAAATCAATATTGGCCTCAACCCAAAATCCCAACCCAGTGTCATAGCAAATGCTACCAATTCCTTTGACTTTACCCAGATTCTCAGCATTTCACAGAATGCAGATGATCCGTGAAAGCGTTATTACAAAACAAAATAAAATGGAAAAATCTGTTTTCTAGACACATTCACATTAAGGTTCCACAAAAATGATTAGGTATTTTCTAGTTCTTAAAAAGTCATTCAATTTTTTCAGGGGTCTCTCAACTGGTACACAGCAGGAGTCTACTTAAGGCTGCAATAAAAAATGTCTCTCATATCTCATACTGTTTTTTGGCTTTTTTTTTAAATAAAAGCCACACAACACTGTAGGAGGAACAATGCAATATGAAGTGCTTACAACAGTGAGTCCAAAGAAGTCTGAGCCCAACAGAATGTTTAAATATATGTTAAAATTGCTAAGAACATATTTTATTTTAGATTTATGGAGGTCTTTTAGTTTGTTCTATTAGGACCCTTGAAATACCCTTTGCTACTTAGAACTAGATGGTGATTCAATGGGGAGATCAGAGGGAACTTTATTACCTCCGTCAGCCACCACCTCAAACTCTTCTAACAGAGTGAAAAAGAAGTCCTGGGTCTCAGACTGGCACAGACACCCTCTGAAATCCTCCCTCCAAAACCTCAGATGCCACAAGTGTAACGTGCTTTTCATCTTGCCCACATTTCCTTTAGGTCTTGTGGGAATCGGTATTTGGGAGAAACCCCTCCATGATTCCTATACTAAAGCCCATAGTTTCACTTCAATTCCAAGCTGAGCAACAATTAAGTATCTCCTACAAGCACAGCCTGTGTTTCAGCACCATTCCTTCCTCCAATATCTCCATTGTACCACGAGTGTTCTAACTTTTAAGTGCCATTATCAGTCAGTACAGGACTCATTATCATTAATCAGAGTTTTAACCTAAAACCTTTCCCTGCACAATTTACATTCAGCTTCTGTATATCTAAGGTTGGATATTAGTGAAAATTCCTTCTCTGTAAGAGAAGTCAGGTGCTGGAACTAGCTGCCAAGGGAGGTGGTGGAGTCACCTTCCCTGGAGGTATTCAAGAAATGTTTAGATGTCATACTGAGGGACATGGTTTAGTGGGGAAATATTGGTGGTGGGTGGACAGATGGACTGCAAGATCCTGGAGTCTTTTCCAACCTTGGTGATTCTACGATTCTGTGTTGTTTCTAATTTGATCAATATTCTGTCCATTTCTTTTCCTTTCCGATAAGGAATCCAAGTGTTTATACTGATTATACTTAAAACATATTCTTACACTGATGTTGTAGTGCCCCTACAGAGAAGAGCTGCTAACAGCTACTACTTCTCCAGTGTTAGAAAGAACTGAAAAAGCTGTTTAACATCAACTAACAATGCTTATTTGCTGCTCATCTGATCTGCATAGGTACAACACATGCTGATACTCCTTCCCAGGAGTATCATATCTATCATCCAAGCTCAGCACCTGCGATTTGTGGCAAAAAAAAAAATCTGATCTATCAGTTGCACTGCAGTGACAGAAAATATGTGTGTCTGTGTCTTAGTGTAATAATACTTCCTATTTTTATTTTTCATATGTATAATAAGAAAACCAACTCCCCCCTCCCCCAATTTTTCTCACAACTTAATTTCACAATTCTGTTCCCAAAAGTCTTTGAGTAGTGTTTGAATGGCTAGGACAGGAAATCAGACCTACAAAGCTGAAAAAAAGTAAAGCAATTGGATTCAACTACATAAAATTCTCTTTTAAGAGATAATGCATGTAATGAATAAAAAATGAATCCTCAAGTAAGTCTGCTGGAGGCAGTCTTTTAGACCTTACTGTAGACAAGAGGTATTTTGAGGAATAAGACAAACGGTTGGATCAGAAAAGTTCTTCATGGATGACTCTTGCTTGCTATACAGCATAACAAGATGATCCTGTCAATAGCTTCTCCTGTACATGACTTGAAAAGGAAACAGTTCTTGTAGCAAATGTGACCAGAGGTCACTGAGCACTGTCTGACAATTCTTCCCCGGATTCTGCTTCTGTTGTTGGTTTAAGATGGCTTGCTACATTCCATATGCACTGAATCTGTGTGTTAAAACTAAAGAAACATTTTTTTTTGTCTGTCATAAACTTTTAGCTTTCCTTAATTTTTTCAAATTGCTGAGTGTTGGTGAAAATCAATTCATTTGTTATAGTTGTTAGATGTTAGCACATGATATTAAGAAAATTTAGCAGTCCATTATGAAAAATTTGAGCCTGAATTTCTCTACCTAAAGAATATCTGAAGCCTGACAGTCCTTTCCAAAATATAAAACACAAAGGGAGCAACCAAAGTAATTGCTGTACGTAGGAAAAACAAAAACAAAAACAAACGACTATAGTTCCCAGTTTATGTTGGTGCAGGTTTTTTTTCCCATTGGAAGGAAAGATAATTTTCTGTGAGCACACAAGTTTTAAACAGAGCACCCTTGGTCATATTTGCCCATAGTGACATACAAACATGCAGACTAGAATTCAGAACTGAGATTGTAAAAAGCTACCTGAGATTTTCTAAAACCAAATCGCATGGCCATAACATATCTCCCAGAAATCCATGATGAACAGTTCACCACTACAAAGCCACCAAGGTCAGTTCTACAGGAGCCTGTTAGTTAAGTAAGTTTGAGGAGTCTGCATCTGCCTTCACAGCTGCCTTTCTCTAGGACTTCCTGGAAGATGGACTGTTCTGTGCTGGTTAGTATATCCTCACTATTATCTTTTTTATCTTGTTGTCTCAGTGCACCTTGTCTATTTGTAGTAACTAAGCCCACAGTAGACAAGACAAACCAAAGGTCTTCCAGGCAGTGATATCAGAACACATACAGAAGATCTTCATACACAAGTATAAGCCAACAGCCTATGCTACACTTCCTAATTCTTTGTTGATGTGGTAATCCTTTAATTCTTTAATCTTTCACAAGCTGTTCCAGTCTCTTCTTCACATTGCTTTTTTTTTTTTTTTTTTAATTCCTCTTTCCATCATGTAAAGAAAAATAACATTTTCTCAAATGAATTTTGATTTCTGAAACATATCTGCCAATATGTACTCTAATTAGCAGATTCCCTTAAGGCAAAAGTTAATGACTCGCATCTTAGTTTTGCCCTACAGATGAAAAATAGGTTGGACATTAGGAGATTTTTCTCAGCAAGAGTGGTGAAGCACTGGCATAGGCTGTCCAAGGGAGGTGGTGCAGTCACTGTCCTGGAGGTGTTCAGGAACCATGGAGATGTGACACTGAGGGACGTAGTCAGTGGGCATAGTGGGAATGGGCTGATGGTTGGACCAGATGATTTTCTTGTTTTTTTTCCAATCTTATTGATTCTATGACTGGTTGAAGAGTGCTACTATGACGAGTGGGTATTTTAAGAATAAAGTAAATTTTGTCATTAGAAGGAAAATATTGCAGCAGCCATTGCTCACCTGAAATGCTTTCTTTTCTTTGTTGGAGAATCATGTTTTATTCCTAGTTTTGGATATGCCAATGCATCCAAAGCTATTATACTCATTGTCTATGAGATGACATTTTGCAATGCTGTTGTTACACAAAATGAAGCAAGAGGAGCGTGCGGGCCAGCTTTGAAGATATTTTGAAGATTTGCTCAGGGACATGAATTAGCGGAGGGTTATTAGTTAGGGTAGTATGGTTAGGTTGTGGTTGGACTCAGTGATCTTTAAGGTCTTTTCCAACCTGAGTGATTCTATGATTCTAAAGAAAGAAACAAATGAAAGATGCATATATATATATATATATGTATGTACACACACTCATATACACATATATATAGACAGCATAAATTAAAAATATATATATAAAAAAAACACAAACAACTGCTCGAGAAAGTAAATTGGAAGTTACTGCTGAAATATTGTACTGCAAAGATCTCTTGATCTCTTCACACCTATTTTCTATCTCTGTCAATAAATATTGTCCATCCTGCTTGGGGTACTTGAAGGCTTTACTCTCTTTTTTACTGTTTTTTTTTTGTTTGTTTGTTTGTTTTTCTTTCCTATTGATGCTCAGAATTTTCCACAGAGCAAAGTATAGAGCTTGAATTAGTGGAGATGTAGAAAAACAAAAAATGAATGAGAAGCAAAAAAGTATGATTGGGTAAACAGTCTAGGACCATTCTGTATTTCTGTATTAAACAGCACAATAACATTTGAAAAAAATAGAAAGGATCAAAAACCAAAATCATGAAAATTAATAAGTTCAAGAAAAAATAAATGTTCATGAAAATATTCTTCCCAAAAAACTTTTCTTTAAAATAAGACAATCTTAATTTTCCATGAATTCCAAAAAAAGAAACATTCCAAGAAGGACTATCATTGTTTAAAAAAACAGAAAACATATATTAAAGATAAAATCTGTTTAGAGAATGGTTGAATGAACATAACACAACCCAGGGGGAAAGGGGAGTGTTGAAAAATTAGCTTTCAGTTGATCCAAAAACAATGAAAAGGATACCAATAGTAACAAAGTCTGCTCTGTTTCTATGAGTGGCTTCAAGCCCCTGGCTGGTTCTTATCCATTAAGACCTCCAACAAGGGTCCGCTTTCCCCATTAACTTCTTAAAAGAATGAGTTCCTCATACATAAACCACAGAAGAAAGGATATTGCAGAAAAATGAGTCAAGCAAAAAACACAAACTGAAAAAGTAGTCCAAAAATAAGAAGTCTGTGAGTATCCAAAGGCTTCTGAAATATATTGTGTTAGAAGCTCAGGTAAAATATGTGCTGTACAAAAAGAAAATGAAACAAAGTTTCCTAACCGAAGAAAAAGTGGCGGGAGGTTGAAGTAAAAGCTCTTTTTTTTTTGGACAGGAAGAAGTTTAAAGACTGGAAAGCAGAATGTAGTGCTCAATTGTCTTTTTGCTGAGTGGAGAAAAAGGAAGAAAAGTTCTTAAAGGTTCAGCTGTGGGACTGAAAAATGATAGGTACCATAAGGGTTCTGAAAACAAAAGAGCTGTTGCGACTGTATAAAACTTTGGCATACTCACATCCTGAGTACTGTGCAGTTATTATCACCACACTTCCAGGAGGACTTCAAGGAGGCTGGGAAGATAGAAGAAAATTGTGGTAAGGATGGAGCTATCTTATCTGGAAAGATTAGAAATATCTCTGCTCTTCAGCTGGGAGAGAAGATTGTGAAAATACACCTGAAATTTGAAAAATCATGAAGTCAGTAGATAATCTGGATTCAGAACTGTTGGTTCAGCAAATCTCACATCTTTAGGTCTTGGAACTCTGAATAAAGTTGATAGGAGGTCACTCTAAGATCATTGGAAGGAAGTAGTTCCTCATGTAGCCAGTAGGAAAGCTTCCTTCACAAGAAGTTTTGGAGGTTTTGTTAGTAGATTCAAAAGGGGCATAGGTAAACACAAGAAATGTCTAAGCAGACATTAGGATGTTATTCACTGCAGCCATGTGGACTGGGGGTATACAGAGGAGCAGAAAGCATACTGTGGAAGCTGGCCAATGTTTTCTCCTTTAATGGCCTTCCTTTCTGCCACTGTCAGAGTCAGAAGCCTGGCTTATGTAGAACTTATGTAGAACACTGGTGTAACCCACCAGATCATCTCAAATTTTCTTAAGAGATGAATTAATGTGATACAAGCCCTGCCATGAGGGCATCTCTATAGCAATGCTTTATTTATTCTTCTCTCCTTTTCTCCTGGCATAATTCATCAGCCCGGTCTACAGCTTCAGTACTGCCGAGATGTCAAAGCAGCGGCCTAGACCTAGATATATGCTATATCACAGTGGACTATTCCTCATCATTTCCTAGTTTTCATCCCCTAACTCCTATTCTGAATAAACGGGATATTTCTAGGAGAAAATAATTATATAAAAAAAAAAAAAAGTATAATCTCATTGCTGTTTTTGTTCGTTTGTTTGTTTTACTTATAGACTGCTCATGGGACTGATCTAGTGAGAAAATTTTCCTTTCTTTTTTAAGAAAAAAGCTTGCCTTGATTCTTGGCATAACTGTAACGCAAATGAAAATAACAGGGTATCATCAGCGAAATGCAGAATTCTTGCCACTCAAATTTCTTTCCATTCTCTGCAGTGCCTGTTGATGCTCACGTTCAGTTTTCACAGGGTCCAGATTTCACTACCACTTTGGCTTTATGAAATGTGTATGCAACTCAGAATAGAAAAAATATCAGATTTTCTAAGTGCAAGGCATGCTGATATTTATGACATTCTTGGTCTCAGTTAGGGAATGAAAAAAAAGTTCCCAGCATTAGTCCCAGACAGTAGGGACCCAGGTATGGACACAAGTACCTCTTTATCAGAATGGTAGTTCTGGTTTGATAAAATGAGAAATATGAATAGAAGAATTTACCCACCCTGCAATATAGTTTTGAAAAATGCTTGCATGAATGTACGAAGTGTTGGCAGGGCACGCTGTCATGTGTTAGCCAATTTCAACAACAGTATCAATTTGAACTACAGAGAGACATTCTTGGTTTGCAGTAGAAGATTGTCTTTACCATACAATTTGCTTAATTCTTAGTAACTCCAGTTCCCCTCCTGATTTACATACCTAGCTGGTAGGAGCAAGAGGCAATGTGACAACTCAGATACTCCACTTTAGCAAGATTCATTTTGCTAAATCATCCCCATGCATCTGAACCAATGTCTATCTGTGTCTAGCAACATCTGGCAAACAAGCGCTGATGTATTATAATGTTTGCCATGCCAGATGGCAATATGTCTTCAATGTCACCTGCAGGATGAAATAAAACCTTTGTTATGACTATTTCTTACCCACCCACCCACTTTCCTCTTCCCCCCCCTTCCCAGTAATCACAACAGAACTCAAATCTGTGCCTGCAGAGCACGTGTAGTTATATATTAAAATAAATGTGGGAAACTGCAACAGGTTACTGCACAACCCTAAGTGCTAGAAAGGAAAAGGCATTTAATTACTATAAATTTTATGATGATTCAATGATATACCATTTTCTGTGCAAATACCACTATTTCTGCACAGTTAAAAATGACTAGCAAATTATCATTCTGTACAATGTTAATTGTGTACTGCAAAGGACAGAAATATCCAAGGTTACGTGTATTGGAATGCATGTACATGAAGTCAAAAGGAAGCATTTTCAGCTGCCTTCAATGGAATATTAAGTACTTTCTTCTTCCACTTGGGATTCCCCATATGTTTCCTCCTTGAACAAGGGCAGTTTGAAGTCATTTTAATCTTCTGTTAATGGGGTTTACCTATCAGTCTGTTTTCTGGGAGCACTCCTTGTGATGGTTTTAACCTGGGGCTGCAGAGAGTGCAGGGCAGAAATTAAAAACTGAACAGCTCTTTTGCCTTGTTCTTCAGAGAGGTTTTTCTGCTCATTTCCTTTCGTTGCCAAGTGAATATTCTATTATATCTTATCAACAAAATCTTGGTTATCTTCAAGCACAGTGTGATTTATTGTGTACATTTTAGACCAGTTGGGATTAAAGCTTTTATGAATCAAACATATGTTTTAAGCCTAAAAGGTATTTATTTTCAAAAGCCTGTATCAGAAACTATCACACCGTGTAAGTCTCACAGCTTTTCATATTTTAAGTGTTCACTGTCCAGAAAAATTAATACATTATGTTACCCTGGAAGTTCTCCGTTAGCAAGAAAATTAATATCTCTGCTTCTTATCTAAGGGCTCTGCATCTACATACACACAAACAAAAAGGAACAGATGAAGAGGAAGATCAGCAAAGTGGTTATATTTTAATACATTTCCCACGGCCTGAAATAGAAACACAAAACTGGTGAAGCCCTCATGCTTCTATTGGCATTTTTGTTCAGGACCTGCAATCTTCAGTCTGCATGACACAGGACCAAAAAATTACTTGGTTGTGTATTTTGATCCCCTAATTGTTGTTTAATTTCACTTACATTCTCACAAAATGAGTGCTAAAATGAAAGTTAAGGTGTAATTAGGGAGGGCAAATGCACAGTTGTGCAGTTCTTGATAGCTAGTGCAGCTACTTATTGTGATGGCAAATTAAGCATGACAGCCAAGCAAATGAACCCTTCTTCTCATCATCTGGAGAAGGCCTTATGGCATCTACCTGTGCATTTGGAAATCAGTGCAAGTACTGCTTTTGACTATATCAGCACGCTTTGCAAAAGGAAAACTGGAGTGGCTGTGAGATTTGTTCCCTACTTGTTTCAGTGCTTGAACCAAACTATCAAAGTCCACACTTAAGAATTTAAACAAAATTGGGCCAAATTTCAGAGGAGTTTTGCACCTAACTTTAAAAATAAAAAGAGGTCCTAAGAAATCTGAAAGTGAAGTTCCACGTATAATATGTTTATCTTTACCTGTGGATTGTCCAGTTTTGAACCTCCAAGCTTGACTTTCTGGCTTGCTTCTTAAATGAAAGGTTGCATAAAATCTGGTTTCAGACGATAGAAGTTGAGATAATTCTGGTAATTCTACAGCTCAGAAATATGACCAACTTTACCTTATTATGAATCTATTTATTATAGATATATATTGTTATATTTTATCATGACAAATATGCTTTAACTAAATACTTTATAATTTAAACTAAATAAACTAGGAGTTACAGTGCAAGACTTATCATATTTTAATTGTTGTGTCTATTTTATTGCAGTAGTTCCCAGAAGACAAAGTAAAGGATAGTAATCTTCTTGTACAAATACAGAGCATAAACTTGGTTCCCACTTCAAATTTTGAAAGCTGTAGATAGCCTTATTAAGATTAGATTTCCAAAGCACAGATAAAAAGAAGATATTTTGTCCCAGCTGTTCACCTGCTCTGCAAAGTTGCTGAAGGTCAGATTCATTTCCTCTAATCATAGCAGTTCACAAAGTGAGCATCTCAACCTCATGATGTTGCAAGCTCAAATAAATGGGCTCAGATGGGTTGAAATTAGCTACTGGTAGAAGTCCTTTCTCTGGGCATTCACAGATGCCACATGGTTAGGTTGGATGTCTCATTTTCTGTCACTGATCATTTGGGAAGAGTTGTTCCTCCCTTCTCGGCATTTCTGAGGTTACAAGTGGAAGCTGCTCTTCTCCCAAAAGCAATGGGGATATTTACACATCCAGATGTACGAAATCTCACTCCAAACCACCCCTTCTGAGACTGCTGGGCTGCAGGCAGCACTGAACTCTCTTCAACAGTGGTTAAGCTGTGGGCTGCACCCAAGGTCATTACTGAAAGCCTCCAGGATGAAATGAGGTGAGCTACTCTGTACCTCAGACCAGTAAGTTTCTTTGGGATCATTCTTTGCCTTACACAACATGTCAAAGCTCACAGAAAGCAATTTTTCTTTCAGTACCTCCTTTTCAACTGGGAAGCATTTGAAGAGAAGCACTTGTCCCTTGAGTGTTCAAGTATGTACTTTATGTATTGCTAAAGAAAGGGCACTCCAATAGCTCTTCTGGGAAAGCACACCATATTTCACTTCACCTCATGCACTTTCAAGGGTCTTTGCAGAAATGGCTTGTTCTGGGACATCTGTGAAATATAATTAGGAAGAAAAATAAAGCTTTCTTCCCTTTCAGATTGAGATAATCCACATTCAGCAAAATAAGACTTTTTTTTTCATTGCCCTAAGTACTCTCTCTGCTGAGAGGTCACCTTTGAGATAGAAATGTTTTAATTTCCGAAGTTATAAAGTAAGTAATTACGACATTCAGAGATACAGTGCTGGTCTTGTACTGTTATTTTGTGAGCAAGGAATGGGTCGGTGTATTCAAATTTCAGTAGGTGTATTCCTCTAAGAGACCATTGGGCGAGGACTGGAATCTTCAAGAAGAGCTGTAGCTTTGGATGGACATCGGAGTGACGGGGTTGCTGTTTAGTGTAATGGGCAGTGGTGGGTATTAAGGCTAGAAATGGCTGTTCTCTTCATTTTCTCACATAGAGTGAAATGATGGTGGATGAGATAATGTGAAACTTCAGCTTTTCAGGCAGAAAGACAGGGTGGCAAAGAGTGGAAGGGAGTGAGGGAGAAAAGGATCTGTTGGTTATTGCACCTCCTGACCTTTGATATAAGTAGGTAGACTTTTGCTGTAGAAAAGAAACCAAAAACAAAATGAGAAATGCGACTATGATGGGAAATGTGATGGAACAGCTCAGGAAGGCAGGAAGAGGTACCTTCTGTTTCATGATGTTAATCCATATTTGCATTTGGATGACTTTGGATCACACACACAAACATAAGGAATGGGAAGGGCATGGACCAGAAGATGTTAATGAAAATCTCTCCTCTCTGCCTGGAGAGTAACTCAGAAATACCAGATAGTATTTGCCAAGCAGAACAAAGCAACATATGCTGGTTAAACCTCCGCATCTTCAGCTAGTGAAGCACTTAAATGTGATGTTTGACATGCCAGATCTGCTGTTTGGATGATGGGAAAATTAAGAGTGATTTCCTTTGGGCTAACTATGCATACAGCTCCATGGGGGCCAGGATGTTTGCCCAGGGAGCCTCTGCCCAGCTAGTGGAGATTCCCACTTGTGTAATTTCTGTACAACCATCAACCAGGTGCCTTTTGTGGCATAAAATCAGACACAAGTTAAAATTATTTTGAAGAGTTTCTAATGGGAAAAAATTGAGTTTAAATAATAATAAAAGAGATTTCACTGCAGCCGTATTTTCATCTCTAATTAATTAGATATAGAGTAGGTCCAGATATACAACTGTACATTCTGTATAACCAAACTCAATACTGTTTCAGTAGTGTTTGATACAGCTGTTCTATATGAGAATTCACTTAACATAGCTTGATGCCAAGCCAGTAAAATATAAGAAGGATTTATTATTTTTTCAACAGGTAATTACAGAGCTTAGGAAGGCTTTAGAGAAAATGTTGACTGAGAAGTGCAAAGACAGATGAGTATTTTCAGGTAAATGTCTTGTTATAGTTGTATGATAGATAATTTGGGCAGTGCTGAAAGAAATTATGTCTTTCCGTGGTACTTTTGGGTTTTGTTTGTTTGCTTGTTTGTTTGTTTGTTTTTTAAACTACTGCACAGAAAAAGAATTGCAAGTAAAAGTGCTTTGTCTATGGCTATGTGTATATAAACACACAGAGATCCATGGAGGGAAAACTATGAGCTCTTTGGCTGTTACCAGGCTTTATTTTGCACTTATGCATATCGTAACAAATTAGGTGGGTGGCAAAGGCTGTAGGACCCATTAGGACCATCCTGGCTGATCTCCCATGCAAGTCTGGCACCAGCCATGAAAGCCTGATGAGATAAAAACAATACCAAGGTGCTGCAGAAGGGCATAATGTGTCCCCCATTAGGTTTTACTCTTATGCAAAGGAGCTTTGTTTGTCTTGACCTTCTCTGAAAAACCTAGAGAAATTTTCTTTCATAAATCTCAGTATTTTTTACCCTTCCAATGAATTCTCTGTAATTTTTCGGTGTTATCTTTGCTTATAATATACTGCTGTGTTCCAATTATAATCTTGGCAATTCTAGCAAGAGGAAAATAATTATTTTGCTTCTCATATGCTCATAGCCATCTTCCTTTCTCCTCTTGTCACCAGCATGAAATGCAGAATCTCACATCTATTGTAACTTCTTTTCCAGTTCAAATCAAAATGTAATTATGTATATGTTTGTTAAGTAATTTAAACCCCATGATATTGAAACCACTGGAATTACTGAAATTGAGAAGCTGTGACCCAAGTCATTTTAAATAGCACTGCTATGACTCCATGCTGCACATGCAGCTCAGCACAGCCTTAGGGAAATCCTGGAAAGAAGAACACGAGGCAGCAGAAAATAGCTCTCATGGAGCTCGAAGAGTGGGACAGACAGGATAATCTTATTCATGTCCTATCCCTTGTCACCTGAATAGAGACAGATATCCTTCTTACTTCAACTTCCTTTCAGGTAGCTGTAGAAAGTGATGAGGTCCCCCCTCATCCCCTCATCCTCCGTTTCTCCAGACAAACAACTTCAGTTCCCCCAGTGACTCTCATAACTCTCATTTTCTAGTCACCTTTGTTACTGCATTTGAAATGCATTCCATAAACCTCAGATCCTTCTTGTAGTGAGGTGCCCAGAACTGAACAGAGGACATGAACTGTGATCTCACCAGTGCTGTATACAGGAGAAAAATCCCTTTCGTCGCCCTGCTGACTTCATTGGAGTCCATTATAAATAAAATATAGCTCCTTAAAGCAAGAATATTACAAAAAATATCCAGACCAGCACAAGTTTGTATTACCAACAGTTTTGTTACCAGCATTAGAAAGAGTAGTTCCTGAATCTTACAGATTACAATCAGCGTAAGAAATACCGTGTTTACACTGGTAAACGTCCTACTTATATCATTACAGTTATATCAAGCAAATCAAGGGGCATGGGCCCTGTTTCACCTCCTCTTACTAATGTTTTGCCAGTGTTATTGATAGTGCTGGTGCACAAGCAAGGAAAATATCAAAAATATTCATTTCAAGCTCCACTGCAAGCAGAGTAAAATGATCAATATTCACCTACAAGTAAAAGAAAAAAGAAAACTTGCTTTCCAAACAATCTTCTAGAGACTTACATAATAACATGTAGTTTGAATAATTGGACGAAAGTAATAAATATACAATCAAAGTGTACATTATGTATAACCAAAATTTATACTTACTTCGTTTCCGCTCTTGTTTTTTTTTTGCTTTTTTTCTTCCCCCCCCCCCCCCCCCCCCAATTATTATCTCTATTAAATGAGATTTTGTCTGTTTTTGTTGAATCTGTAGTGAGTTTTGTTTTCCTGCTTTTATTTTCTATTGAAAAACAGCTCCTTGACTTTGTCACAAATATCTTTTTAAATGAACTGAATGATTAAGCCTTTTACACCTTTTCATCCTCTCTTTCTGACTAGGTACTATGAAAGCTAATCATATGTAACCTAAAAATTTGCCAGTTCGTGGATGGAAAGCCATCTGCACTGGAGAATAAGCACAGACTCCATGCTGATAAAAGGAAAAGACCTCATATGATACATTCACTTGAGGAAAATATTTTCCTGGAAGTTAACATTTTAACAGAATATTTCTATTTTGTTAAGAGAGATCATTCTGGTTAACCAAGAAAGACCTAAATCTTTATATTTCTTTTTTTTCTGGGTATTATCTAAATTAATTCTCCTGGAAAAACAACAACAACAACAAAAAAAAACACATGTGAGTTCACCAAAAATCAGGAAGATTACTTAATCCCAAGGTTTCCAACATTCTCTTTGAATATTGGTCTTGTTTACTTACTTAATACTGTCTTCCAAATGTATTCAAAATACAGCACAATATCAGCATAGACTAAATTATTGGCCTATTTTATATATTCAGAATAATTATATGATTTGATACCCAGCTGGAGATATTCCTTAAGCAGATATTTCATACCCTCTGGGGACCTGTGAAAAATACGAAGGAATTTAAAACTTTTCTTCCTTCCTTCCTTCCTTCCTTCCTTCCTTCCTTCCTTCCTTCCTT
>JAPSGF010000008.1:23494948-23506595 GCA_035772895.1 Perdix hodgsoniae
TTCCTTCCTTCCTTCCTTCCTTCCTTCCTTCCTTCCTTCCTTCCTTCTTTCCCCCCTCCCTCCCTCCCTCCCTCCCTCCCTCCCTCCTTCCTCACTTCCTCACTTCCTCACTTCCTCACTTCCTTCCCTCCTTTCCTTCTTCTCCCCTTCCCTCCTTCCCTCCTACCTTCCTTCCTTCCCTCCTACCTTCCTTCCCACCTTCCTTCCCTCTTTCCTTTCCTCCTTCCCTCTTTCCTTTCCTCCTTCCCTCCTTCCCTCCTTCCCCGCTTTCTTTCTTTCAACAAATACTGTTTCCATGTTATTTCCCATTCTAAATGCAGGAACTCATTCACAAGAATGCCTTAATGTGACAACGTGCATTTGGAACATATGAATTTGGAGCAAATAATTATAATAACCTTCAATAGCCATGTCTTATTCCTTAATGTTTTGTGTTGTCTAACTCTATGAGCTGTAAATATTTGTTTCTCTGCAATTCAAGCATACCACTCAGTCACTAATGAGAATGCAATTCTGGCTCTCAGCAGGAGAAAAATACTTAACTGGGAATGCCCGAAAGACATACCAGAAATCAAGAGAGCTGTAAAGTAATGTTTTTTAGGAGCAGGGACATATAAACAGGTTCCTGTGGATAATCTTGACTGTGAACTTGTTAAGTAGAGTATAAGTTGGTCTGTGATGTTCTTATGAACTTGCATTTATCTGACTTCATATATGAGCTTTTCTAAGCATCAACATAAAAGGAGTCGAGACCTCTCATTTCTTAGGTCAGAAACGTTTATCTCAAAGAAAGATCAAGTCATTGTGATTACAAACTGCTCAATATGCAGCAAGTTCACATCCCAGAGCCCAGGCTTTGCTCTTGATCTCTCTCCTCAATTATTACTACTCATTCCTACTGCAGGAGAAATTAACAGCCCAGAGGCAAAAAGCATGGTCTGGTTAGACTGCACATCAAGCAGGGAAGGAGCAATGAGAAGCCTCATCCCTTACAGAAATTGTGCTGAACAAGGGATTGGCCAGATTTGGTGGGAAAATGAGACAACATGTGCAAAGGTGAGATAGGAAAGGAAATTAATGGGGGGAACAATCCTGTTTCATGTGTTGGACCGTAGCCTCCAAGAACCATCCTGCACTGTTCCATTCAGCCTCCAGGGATCTAGCATTGAATCTGTACCTGATAGTACACTCGCTGAACTCTTGGACAGCCCTGAACATATGTGTGTGGTTATGTTTTTTCTATACAATCTTTGTTTTCAGGGCTGTGATTTTTTTCTGGAACAACCACTGGCCATTTCATGAATATGTATCCTCCATGGTAGAAAACCAGAGACAGTGAACTTGGGCAGGGAGTGCAAAATGTTCACTTCTTAGAAATGAATGAAGTGAAAGCTTTTGTTCAAAACTGGGAAACAGCTACCTGAACTGTCAGATTGTAATTTTATATCAATATTATCAATTTTAGAGATCTTAAAGTGCCATGAGCCAGCAATGTGACCTGGCGGTCAAAAAGTCCAAGGGCACCCTGGGAAGCATTAAGAACACTGCTAGCACAGCAGGGGAGGTTATTCCATGCCTCTACTCTGCTCTTGTGAGGCTTCACATGGAGTCCTGTGTCCAGTTCTGGGCTGCCCAGCATGAGAAAGACATGGACTTACTGGAGAGAGTCCAATGAAGGGCTTACCAAAATGATAAAGGAATTGGAGCATCTTTCACGTGAGAGAAGACTGAGGGATTTGGGCCTGTTTGGCCTGGAAAGAAAAAGGCTCAAAGGATTTGATGAATGTATATAAGTATCTGAACAAAATGTGTCTTGAGGGCCAGAATCTTCTCATGGGCACCCAGTTTTGAAAGACAGTGGGCATAACCTGAAGCACAGAAAGTTCCAACTGAACATGAGGAAAAGCTTCTTTATTGTAAGAGTGACTGAGCACAGGCTCCCCAAAGAGGCTACGGAGTATTCTTTGGAGATATTCAAAAGACATCTGGACACAACCCTGGGAACATGCTCTAGGAACCCTGTTTGAGCAAAAAGATTGATCTCAAAAGGCCCTATTCAACTTCAGTCATTCTTTGATTCTGTTCTTAAACCTACTTCCCATTGATTGAAATTTGCTGAGTCCTTTTTTTTTTTTTTTTTTTCATTTGAGTCAGAGATCTCAAAATGCTCACTAAAGCTAGTTCTACATTATTTGCCTGAAGTTTCAAGTTGTTTTTCATTGATTCTGGGGTTCTCCTTGGCGTCTCTCAGCCGACACTGCCCTGAAGCCCTGTCCAGGATTGGAGCTCCATTTGTTTTACCCACTTTACAGCAAATGAACAACAATGCAGACTCCAAAAGCTTTTAAGTTCAAGGTAGGTCCTGGCCACTGGCACTAAGCCACAGCCTGTGCAAGCTCACTATTGATTACAAGAGGAGCTCTGTGCAGAGACAGCAGTTTTCTCCTCCACAATTGCAAAAAATCAGAGCCAACTTGAACATGAGTTGATAGTGAAACAGACCAGAATGAAAAGGAAGAAAAGAAAGTTAGGGAACTAAAACTGCAAGTTTGTGTAAACAAGATGTACATAGAAACAAAGTCCTGGGCAACTGACCATCACTGAATGCTAGAGCATTTGCAGTGTTAAATTCTGCCCACAGAGTAACTTTCTTGCTCAGCCCCAGTTCCACTGTTTCACCATAATCCAGCCCATGGTTAAATGACAGTTATACTGTCCTGTAGTCATGTTACCGCATCCAGAAACACAAGCAGTGCAGTGTATTCAGGCCACTCACCACACATAAATACAGCCAGCCATATGGCTTCCAGTGTTGGTGTTTGTACTACTCAAGTAATGTGGCAAAACTCTATGATATCACTGTGCTGGGTCTAAAGCAGCATATTTTGTCATTTGTTTTATAAGTATTAATATACTTATAATAAGTATATTAAGTATAAGTATTAAGTATAAGTATAATAAGTATTCAGCATCAGTGGATAAAGGAAGAGCAACTGACATAATCTACCTGGACTTGTGCAAAGCATTTGACACTGTCTCCCATGACATCCTAGGTTGCATCAAGCAAAATGTGACCAGCAGGCTGGGGGAGGTAATTCTGACCCTCTACTCTGCCCTCCCTGGAGTACCACATCCAGTTCTGGAGCCCCCAACATAAGAAGCACGTGGAGCTGCTGGAGCAGGTTTGGAGGAGGGCCATGAAGATGATCAGAGGGATGGAATATGGCCTAAAGAAAAGCAGGAGAGGAACATTTTATAAGGGCATGTAGCAACAGATGAGGGGAAATGGTTTTTAACTGGAAGAGGGTAGATGTAGACTAAGAAGAAATTCTTTACTGTGAGAGGGGTGAGACACTGGAACAGGTTGCCCAGTGAGGCTGTAGATGTCCGCTCCCTGGAAGCATTCAAGGCCAGGCTGGATGAGGCTTTGAGCAAGAGGAGGAGGTTCTAGAGGTTCTAGAGGAGGTGTCCCTGCCTATAGCAGGGGCACTGGAACTGTATGATCTTAAAGGTCCCTTCAAACACAAACCATTCTATGATTCTATTATTCTCTTACAACTCAACTGAGTTTGCAACTGACAGAAGAATTTTTCCCACTGGATACAAATCAACAAGCATTTTCATTTCAGAATTTGTTTTCCAGATCACAACCAAACATATCCTTTAGCCAACATCTCCCTCTCTTCTTTCATTTCTCTCATTTCCTTGAGTGATACTCCTGTTGAAGTAGTGAAGAATTCCACACAAGGCAATGAAGATTCAATATACGTAGCTTAAAGAGAATTGTTTCCCTATAAATTGATTTCAAAAAAAGATCTTGGCACTTTGACCAAAACCACATCTCTTAAATTATCTCATATTTCTCCAAACACACAGTCCTGAGCCCTTTTTTGTCCATACTAGAAAGACAGTTGTACTTTGGCACCATTTAAAAGATTTTGAAAATTATGATGATTTAAAACAAAGTATTCCCCAAGCAGACTGCAGACTTGAGCAGAAACAGCCACAGAGTTCTGTGGGGACTTCACAGCGCAGAATTGACTTAGCAGGGAAGTGTGTAGATTGTATAGTGATGGATGCTGTAGAAAACTCTGCAATATAGAGGATAGATGGTCATTTGAAAAAGATCAAGAAAAAGAACTGAAAACCAGAACCAGCTTTTTGCAAATTATTATCAGTATCAGACAGAGTAACGATACAGACAAAAACTGTGTTGATAAAGCCATGCATTGCTGTTTGATCTCTTCCACAACTGATCCAGTGTGGAAAAAGCTATTGCTATAAGAGATTTCATTAGTACTTTCTTTGGTCATAGAAATGTCAGCATCACTAGGGCCAGATGGAAGGAAAAGAAATAGCAAATATCTCCCTGCTTCTCTTGGCCAGGGCTCCAACCTGGGGTTTCCCTCTGTGATGGGAGCCAGTATGGGAGTAAAGGGTTCAAGAGACAGCCAGCTGAGGTCTTCAGCTTGGTACTGAGATACAAAACCTTTATCCTTGTCATTGCTGTGCTAGTTGCTCATTAAATACATCTCCTGGTTTCTTTTTTTTGTTTGTTTGTTTTTTCCCTGCAAATTAATTGTTTGCTTTTGTCGACTGAAGTTGAAGGCACTCCATTAGTCTTACTCTTAGCAAGAATTTGGGCTCACTCACGTTCTTCAAGCAGAAGATGGAGTGATGGAAATACGTCTTTAGACACTCCATGTCTTCTCATTAGAATACATCCTCAGACAAAATGATGTAAAAAAACCTAAGCAGTTATTTGATAAATTCCTGTTAGTAAAATAAAAATTTCATATTGTAAACAGAAGAAAATGCACTTTCACCAAAGACAGCAACAGAAATATATATGTTTGCACTTGTGAATTTAAGTTAAATTCAAAGGATCCATTTTGAAACTCAGTTTTACTTCTTAATTTTGCAAATGTCGTTGATACATTCAGTAGTTCACTGCATATCTTGTATGCTCTTTAAATTATACAGGGACTGCTTTCAAAAAAATTGCTAATGGAGATTCTGGAGAACCCAGACACACAAAGAAAAAGCTTAGTATCTATCATTTTAGTGTTAGTTAAAGCCTACAGAGATAAAAGATATATTATGGGACTGCATAAGTCTGTACAAATGAAAAATAAAAACCAAATGAAAGAGTAGGAGACTGAGCATCTGTATTTCTGTAGGCTAAACACACATAAAGGAAAACACATTGGGAAACTCTAGTAAGCTGTACATTACAGCAGCACCAGAGAGACCAAGGACAGAAAACTGTTAATAGAATCCTAAAATTATAGCAATAAAAATTATCAGTTTTCTTTCTCAAAGTTTGTACCGCTTTCCAGCTGGTTCTCCATAATAGTGAAATTCTCCATTTATTGTAATACTGAAATGATGCAACACCAAACGTAGACAAGGAAAAAAACTTTCTCTGAAAATTCCTGTAAGTGCAAAATTTGCAGCAGGAAACTTCAAGATAAATTTCTGGGAAGCCTTTAGAAGACATTGTGTGAACTATGCAGACTTCTCTCTGAACATGCGAACGAAAATAGTGTTAATTTTGAAAAAGTTTCAAATGGCTTCACTCAGATTTTCTTTGCATTTTGAAACCACAGGAGCAGCGGAAAATAACGTTAACTTAAAAGAGCTCATGAAAGAAGATGGAATACCTTTTTTAAAAGAGCCATAAGGTAAAGCTTTCAGCCTTAGAGCCGTGTGCCTTCAGGAGTTTAACTCAGTGACCACGTTACCTGGCTCGTTTGCTGATTACCAGTTTTCACAGAATCGCGGAATTTTGTTGTTTATTTCTTGATGTGAATACCTCCCCTTAACAAAAATAATAACAATACAATAAGAGCTAATGGATTCAGTCTGCCCCATAAGTCCTAAACAACTGACTGATTTCAATTCATTTGAATTTACAAACACCAGAAAGCCTCTAAATGCCAACATAACCCTTTCTATGCTCATATTCCAGAAAACTTTGCTAACATTTTTCATTCCCAAGAAGCGCTAAGAGTTTTACAGGTTGTGAACAAAGATCACTTTGCCAGCTCGTAAAATAGCTGCATGTGAGGAAATACAGCTGTAATTCTCTTCTATTTCAGAATTAAGGACTGGGAATCTTAATTAGACATAGGGATAATATCAGCTGGTTACATAAAACAGAATAAAACTGCATAAAGGTTATAAAATCTCATGCTTCAGAACATTAGTCAAGCAGTAATGAATGGGTTAGTAGGAAAATACCCCTGGGGAGCAGGCAATTTTTTCATTTCCCCCTTCATTTATCGTCTCTGAAAGTGAACTCATCTGAACAGGTGGAAATGAGTCCAGTGGGTCTAATGAGGCAATTGAAAAAGAGGATAGGAGTTACAGTGAGGATGACTAGTTAGGAAATGAAGCTTTGTGAGAAGAAATAGCTGAATAATGCATGAGCTTGCATGATGGCCACCTCTGCTTCTTCCCCCATTCCGTGCGCTGCGTTTTGTCACCGATTACCCAGGTGAAGCAATTAGGCATGTCGATTCTCAACTACCCATAACCTACCACTAGCTCCCAGCACGGATGGGACTATTATGTACAAACTATTACAGCTTTCCCACTTGTACGGACCACTACATTTTTCGGATCAATT
This sequence comes from Perdix hodgsoniae, assembly GCA_035772895.1. Classification (NCBI taxonomy): domain Eukaryota; kingdom Metazoa; phylum Chordata; class Aves; order Galliformes; family Phasianidae; genus Perdix; species Perdix hodgsoniae. The sequence continues at coordinate 23,501,580 of JAPSGF010000008.1, forward strand.
TAGCTGAGGTTTATAATGCACAAAAGAGATGTAATGTGTCTTCTTACTAAACCAAATAGTATGTATCAGAGGACTTTTTGTCTTCATCTCAGCATGCGCTCTTTCTGTGGGGAAGACACAATGCATCACAGAGGTTTTGGTGTCAGTGGTAACTTGTCTTCACTCCAGAGATGGCTCCTTCAGCACAGAGATCCCTCGTGCTGCAAACTCCTAATGACAAGACCACTTCTAAACTACATTAACTCAGCCCAACAATCCTCACCTGCAATCAATTCTGGCTACTTATTTGCAGCAAACGTACCAACATCCTGTTTCTGCTGGTATATTACAGCAATATAGCCATACATCTTTCAGAAACACCCTAATCTGCACTGAAGACAAAGCCTATGTGAACAAATTGATCTGCCATTAAATCCAATGCAAGCTGTACCTAAGCCAGACTCTCAGCTGGTGTTGACTGGCACAGGTCCACGCATGTCAATTATAAGCAATATGATGTCTGACTCTGCTGGTGGTGGACCATGTGCTAATTTGGAACAGCAGAAGACACAGCACGCTGGAACTCATGCTGGGCTGCAGTGGTGTGCAGTGAATTAACTACGTGCAGTTTGATGATCATCCACATCTATCCCATGGCACAGTAGTCGGGGCTTTGGCCCAGTCTTGCCCTCTAGCTCTGCTGGAGAGGGCCTGAGTCTCATCACAGTCCAACATAGGATGTTACATAGGACGTTACATACTCCATTACATAGGATGATATGATGTTCCATCACACAAGTTGATGTGTTGTCCCACCATGCAGGGTGATGTGATGTCCTGTCACATGAGATGATGTGATGAGCAACTTTCAACTTCTCTTGTGGATGCTGCTTCCGGTGTGGAGATTGTAGGGGTGCATTTAGTAAACCAGAAAAAGCTCAGAAAAGGAGTGTGAACAGCCCCTGCAGCCTTCCTGTTGCAGAGATGCTGCAAGCATGAGCTTAAACATTTTATGAGATCACAGCAATTATTAATCAGTTCACACACACAGCAGGCAGCCAGGGTTGCCACCAGCTCAGCATAGCACACTTACACCCCTGGGGCCAGGCAGCCGTCAGTCAGATGTGGAAGCATCAGCCTCTTTGCTGGAAATGATTCAACCTTGACCTTTCTGAGCTGCTCCTATTATATTTCTTGGAGTTTTGTACCATTTTTTACAAAGCTTTGTCTTCCTTTTGCTCAGAGCTCAGTACCAATGTATTTCAGTAAGGCCGAGATTAGATCACACCACTTCACAAACCAGGTCTTGGCCCATAGACAGCTGAAACCTGGGGCTGCATCCCCTATCTCCAGCTGCAACAGCGCAGCCACGCTTCACTTTGCACTGACACCAGCACTTGGGGAGCTAAGCAGCAAGCCTGGAGATAGAGTTGGGTCTGGTTGAATGTAATTATTTTCCTTCTCTATCTGGATTCAGGCCATACTTCTGGAAGCAGAAGCACCATCACTGAGGAGGCAGACATATCAGAATGCAGTGGAAGAAAAGCATTCCCTCCACTTTTGACAGTAATGTGATCTTTCACCTGACTCTATACAGCTGGAGAACTCAATCTGCTCAAAAATTCCATCAGCAGGTTAACTAGGGAGACATCCACAGAAGATGCAAGCTCTCCCTATCCTAAACAAAGAAATGAACCGAGCTCCTGTGTCTCAGTCATGGAAAAGTTGCCTTCATACTAAGCTGTTGATTAAAAGGGAAACATTTCCCTTTCTTCCTCTATTTTATGGAAGGAAAAAGTCTGCTTTCTGCTAAAGTTGTCTAAAATGAAAATGGGACTCCTTATTTCATACAATTCCTTGCCTTGCCTTGACTTGCCTTGCCTCGCCTCCCTTCTCCTTCCCTTTTCCTTTCCTTCTTTATTTAGACAATTTAAAAAACAAAGCTACAGTTTGAAATAAAATGTTTGCTCCCATTTAGCAGATGTACTAACAAATCAATTATTCATGGAATTCTATGTGTAGTGCTTCCCTATTATGTATTTTATAGAAAACATTCTCTGCAGTTTACACTCTTCTCTGTTTTATTGGTGATGCGTCCCAAAGGACTTCCTTAAGGAATTTCTTGACCTCTGGTGTCCCTGAGACTTTCAGAAGGAATCTGCTGCTGATGCTTACTGAAACAGAAGTTGCACAAGGAAACGGATTGAAGACAGCTTCTAAGGTTTGAGGTTGTTTCAGAGCACAAGTTTGATACCGTGTTTCTGTGAATAAATGCAGGGACAGTCTGCTTTTTCATATCAATACATTCCTCTGGGGATAATAAAGTAGGAAAACAGCATTCCGATCCTTCTTTTATCTATATGGATGTTTCTGAAACAAAGTTTACATCTAGACTTCGTTACAGGTTAACATCACTGCTATTTAAAACTTTTGCTCTTCCTTAATTTTAATTACTCTTTACCAACAGAAAAAGAACTACAATTTCCAAATCAGATCTTGAGAATAAATGGACAGAAGACTGAGCTGACTGATGGATTGAACTACTTTTGTTTGGTGACATTGGCATCTCTGTGTTGGTTAGACTGTAATTAAACTTCTGTGCATAAGGGGTACATTTTTCCAAATTTCTATGTTTTATAACCCACTTTCAAAGAACCAGGTCTGGGGTCTGTAGCACAGCAGGTGTGATCACACAATCTAAACAGGCTGAGTAATGGCAGGTGGACAAATTGCCACCATGCAGCTGAGCCTCCACAGCTGTCCAGTTGTGCCTCCTGGGTTATTCCAATGAGTCAGAACATTTGATGACATAAAACGCATTTCCCCAGTGGTGGGGAAAAACATGAAGAGTCAGTGATTAGCACCCAACTGCTGGGCAATGCTTCCTTACACCACAGTGACTCCATCATTACTGACTGTATGCCAAAAAGGTGCAAATAATCAGTGCTAGAGGCTCAGATGTTGAGTGGTAGATTTTGTTTCCGAGGCTTGATTGAGTTTTATCATGTGTAACTTAGATTCATTTGCAGGAATAGCATCACCATTTGGTGCCCACATTTCATAAGAAGGCTCAAGTGGGCTTCACAAAAGCATTCTAGAACATTAGAAACTTAAATTCTATCAAAATCAGTGAAGTATTTATGTTCAATATAAATACTAGTCCTAATATATACTTGCCAAATTGCTTCATCTTGTAACTTGTCACATGAATATGCCTCAAGATGCAAGATAAGATGTTTTACAACCTGAAAAGTGTTTCTGTTTGTAAATTATTTTACACTGAAAGTATCTTCAGTGAATGTTTGCTCTATCATCTGTTTACTTCTACGTACAGCATCTTACAAAGATCTCTTTCTACAGTCTTTTGGGGAAAAAAATCATTCTGCAGAAGATTATTGAGAATAATATTGCAGTCATTTTTTATCACTGTATTCTTTTCATCTCTTTCTTTCTCTCCTACCATTCTTACTTCAAAATCTCTCAGTAAAGAAGAAAGCATGCATAAAAATGTATAATAGCCATTTTGACTGGAAAGCAAGTATTTTACTTGTTGGTCTTTATTGTAAGATGATTTGTTTAATCCTTGCTAATAATCTTTGTAGCTATAAAGATCTTTATGGTATTTGTTTTGGATTTTTATTAAGCAGGGTTTCACTGACTACATTTCTTCAGCGCAGACTTTAGAACACAAGGCAGTCTGCTACCTTGCCTGTGTAGATTTTGGAGAGAAATAGGTACTGAAATACAATGTTGGTGGTGGCGGTGGTGGTTTTTTGTCTTTTTGTTTTTTTATCCTCTAGTGTACATCTAAAATCATAGAGTTAATTTGTGTCCTTAACTGCCAAATTATTTCTACTGACTATGCAGAGCTGACGGTGAATAGCTCAGACACAGATTTATTCAGAACAAGCATCCGGATTGATATGAAGTGATCCAATGCTTTACGTTAAGGGGAAGGATTTTCAGTAGGTCATGTAGCTGTGCAAACCAAAGTGAAACTAAAGTGGTTTCAGGTTTGAGCTTAATGAGGAACACAGTGATCTTACTAATTTTTCCCAGGATCTCATAAATGTGAGGAAGTGGAAACTACAAAATTCTTCCCCGTCACCAGACCTCTTCCATCCCAATCCTCATCCCACCTGCGTTTAGTTAACAAACACAGCTGATCGTTGGGATTATAAGGAATTAAATATGTGTGCAGTTCTACTGTACTGACCTCTAAGACTACAGAAATATTTTTTTTCTTTATTAGTGATAAGTGTCCAGTTGAAATGAGATACCACTAGGATGTTAAATAGAGATTACCGAATGCTTTAATTTGGGGGTGGGGGAGGGATTTCTGACTTCAATCAAGTAATAATATTGAGCGAGCAGCATTTCAATCTTGTTGGCCGATAAAACATTGATTACACAGCTGATGCCACACTACAAAAATTATCTCTCTCTGAAAATGTTTGTGAGTAGTTCACACAACAAAGAAAAATGTGCTACACAGGGGCACATTATGCTATGTGTTACACAAAGCCAACATAGTGTGGAGCATATTATTTCCTAATAATCGTTTTTATGGTACTTCTAAGAGGTCTGTAAGTCATCTGCTTAGCCTGAAGAAATACCTCTTGAGTGTTACAAAGCTGGGAAAAATCTACAGTTAGAATTCATAGGCTTTCCACTAACACATCACTACACTACACAACACTACACAACACTAATTCATCATTTTAGAGGCCAGATGAATTTCAGTCCTGATTGAGCTTGTGGCAGTCTCCACAGATTCAAATTCTGGCTTATTTTCCTTGATGTGTTCCTTCTAGCCTGGTTTGTTAGCCCTCAGTCTGTGGACATTTCATACTGCTCTTACTGCACTATTTTGCCATTTCAGAAATTCTTCTCTAAGTGGAAGTCAGTATTTCTATGTGCTCTTAAGAGTTTTGTTACTTAATTCATATTTGGAACGTTTTTTGTTTTTTTTTTCCCCTGATAAATATTTATTTCTTCTTTTCTTTTCTTTTCTTTTCTTTTCTTTTCTTTTCTTTT
>JAPSGF010000008.1:23506995-23535371 GCA_035772895.1 Perdix hodgsoniae
TCCTCACTTCCTTCCTTCCTTCCTTCCTTCCTTCCTTCCTTCCTTCCTTCCTTCCTTCCTTCCTTCCTTCCTTCCTTCCTTCCTTCCTTCCTCTCTCTTTCTCCCTTCCTCTGTTTTTTTTTTTTCCCCCAAGGAACTAAACTTACAAACTTATCCACAGAGGTCTCAAGCTGTTTTTTGCAAACAAACTTAATGAACTTTGGTTTTGGCCAAGACCTGCAAAACACATCCCACCTTTCTTCCCTTCAGTGACATTCAAATGCTGTTTAATCAGTCAACAAAAAAATGGAACAGAGCTAAACTGAATGAAGGGAGCAGAAGAGGAAATGAGAGATCAAATTCTCTGTTTCTTTTCAAGTTTTGCTCCAGAAAATCAACAGCAAGAGATTGAGTGATTGGTTCCAATCTCATTTAATAGCCAGCTAAAGAAGTTCCTTAAAGAAGCATATAATGTTCTGTGGCTCTGAGCACAAAAGGGTATTCAGAGATTTTGTTTCTCAGTCCAAGGACAGTGTACAGAATCCTTTCCGATAAGATCATTCAGTAGCTTTAATTTCTCATTAGAGAGGTTTTCAATAAGTCTAAAGTCAGCTTTCCATTCAGTTGCATCTTGTGAATACAAGTTATTGTGCTGTCAAAGTGTCTGTTAATTTAAGAGAACAAGTAGTATAGATGTGTGTGTTCTCCTGATTCACTTTAGATAAGTGTGCTTTCCCAATCTGGAGCACTGTGGGATGTGTTTTACTGTGCTCTTTCTCAGATGGCCACTGGATGAGCGGGTGCCAAACAGCTCTCCAGCATTATGGGCATTTTTCCAGCTAGATATCAAAGTGTGGTAAATTCATGTATCGGTAAAGAAAGAGGCAAAGGGATGGAGAAATGCAATGTTTTAGGAATTAAAACCTTAGGGAGCTGTGGGTCTGAACTCACATACAGAGATAGCAATGACTGCTGCTTGCCACAATTATGCAAACATCCTTGTGGACTGGGATGAGCTGCAGACAGGATGGTTTTCACATTACAACCCTGATACTGTACTGTAGCAGTGAGGGAGTGGAAACAGTTTGGGGTCCTGGCCTGCATCTCCAACACCTTGTGCCATATGATGTTTGTGTCATAAGCTTTGATGTCAGCCTTAAAAAAGAGGGTACAAAAAACATGGGCTTTCCAGATAAGTGGTCCTGCACCACAACTTACCCGTTTTGGTAAAGATTCACAATACATTGATTCCCAAAGTTACTGCCAGCCCATTCCTCACAGTGGAGCACTCAGTAAAGTGTGAGAGCACAAGCCAGCAAGGCCGTATCATCAGAGCTGATGTGTGCATTGGCATGGGAGGAGGAGGTAAGATAATGAGATGCCTACTAGTTGCTGGGGTAGGATGGGAAGTATCACTGATATTCCATTCATCATAAAATACATACTTTGCTATTTCCACAACTTCTGGACTCAGCTACAGCCTGCTCACCACTCGTCATTTATTCCTGGGTGTTTATTCCTGCTGTGTATGTCACGGAGCAAAGTAAGATCCTTCACAGTGATGCTCAAGGTGCAGACCAAGAGGTAGCTAAGTATGTTAAGATGCCTGTGTGGATTTAAGTTTTTAAAAGTTTTCTTCTTGGCAAGCTACTGCTCTCAACTGAGTAACAGCTACAGGATTACCCCAATATATTATTTTAAACCTGATTCTCATAAAACATCCAGGCTAAATTTTGAGACAATACACTTCACCTACAGTAATGAACTGAAATGTGTGCAAGAATATTCCTGCACCCTAAAGCAAGGTCATCTCTGCTAATAAACCTTTAGACTGTTTGCTGGCACATGTATGGTTTTCACACAAGCTCCTTCAGTGAAATCCTAGACTTGTGCTGGTAGTTAAATTGCCTTGGGGCCATTTCTAACAGGTAGTTTGCATTGAGTGCTTCCCTTCGTGTCTGAAGCATCTAACTGATACAGATGCAAGCGATGCCAGGGTAAACTGCTCCATGCCCAGCAGCTTTCCCTGTCTTTCTAAACTTGTGTTGCCATCAACTGAGCATCTACATTAATGTCTGAGATTCCTATGTAGGCAGCTAAATAAAAGTGATACCATTTTCCAACTTGCAGAGTACTCCAAACTTCCATTAAGATCAGTGACAGTGGTGGGTTTCTAATGTTTTTGAACATTAATCTAATCTTCTTTGTGTAGAGTTTTAGAAGTCAAATGTTAGATATGGAATTTTTGACCAAGCTCTGTATGTCAGTTTTTAATATTGTATGGATTATTCCCATAATCCCTCTGGAAAATGCAAACATCCGTTTGCAAACAAAACACTAGGCTGACGTGTTTGCACTAGCAGAAGTTGAATGCTGCTGAAACTTTGTCTATGTGTGGCATATGAAGCCTATTTGAACCTTAGCTGCTAAAGGCAGTGTCTACACAGTCTCAAGCAGCGAGATAATAAGTTCTGGAATTAAATACAGCAGAGCTTTTGTAATTTGTTGTTTGCTTCTATTTCTTGAAATAAGAAACAGATTATGGCTATTCTGTGTCACATCAGGTGGTATTTGAAACATGAAAAGGATTTTTGGATTTCAGTGCATGACTTTTGTTAATTCCCTTTAAAATCCTCTGTTTATGCCTCATTTCCAAGTTGAAAGTGGTTTCTTCAGGGATCACACAAGGAATTGCAGTATGGTCATTTGCTGCTGATACACTTTAATCTTCAAAACAGCCTCAGATTAACAAAAATGGAACTCTTGCACATTTTTAATACAGTATCCCACTTTCTTCATATGATTTAGATATATAACTGTATAGTAATTAGTTATCATGACTAGGTTACAATGCATTCTTCATGTAAAAGCACAGCATGGCTTACAGAACCGACAGTATTTTCTATATTGTGATTTAATTTGATGCCTCTCTCTTTAAAAGATAAGTTACACGCCTGTCACCTGGATATTAATTCCCACTTTCTTCATCAGCATATTTTTCTGAATTATCCTTATTAATCACTGTTGTCACAGCCAAGTAACTGCAAGCAAAACAATGAGTCACTACTGATTAAAACAAATGATGAGAGAAATGGAGCCACTGCATGGACAAACTGCTTTTAATGTATGAAAAAGACTGATGCTTACATCAGACACAAAATTATCCTTGGTGGTCTTCATCTATTTTTCAATCAATATCCCATTTGCATCTTAAAAAGCAAATTTGTCTCTTTGTGGAGGGGCTCAGGACGTTTATGACTGAGGCTGTCAGCTGGCTTTGAGCAGAATCATTCTGTTGGCTCACATGAAGATATGCTGTGTCAGGACAGCTAAGCATCTCAATAGACATACCAGAGGTGTCAAAGGGCAGTGTAAAGGTATGTGAAACACGTGTCTGCAGCAGTCCTGGAGAAAGCCCGCCTCATCTCCCACCACCAGTCCTTGGTGGATCAACTTGGCTGCAAGAAATTACACGTTCTGACACAATTATTATTATTATTATTATTATTATTATTATTATTATTATTATTATTATTATTATTATTATTATTATTATTAAGAGAAAAGATAGATAAATAGAAACAAAAAAGTTTTTTTCCTCTTTACTGTTTGTGGAACAAGCTTGGCTGAAACACATGGCTCTTTCCTGGACCACTTCAACATAGGTGCTTGTTTTGGCACTTTGTCTCTCTCCATCTCAATACTGCTGTTCTTTAGCCCCATACCAGTGAAATGAGATATCGCAGGGCTGGTATTCTATAAATTCTTGATTTAATGCTGCTTTGCACTGGTCTAATGCTGGTATAACTCCACTGAATTCCAACTCTAATTTTAGGAGTGCCTGAAATGGCCGAAACCACCATTATGTCATGTTTTACTACTTGTAAAGCAGGGTTAGGGTTACCTACCTTCTTTGTTCTGCACCGTGGAGTCTCTGTAGGCAAAGTGTTACACAAATGCTCTGCATTTATTATTTCAAATAGTAAATCATGGGCAGGACAAGTACAGCATGCTGGAACAGGTATTAAATTTGCAGACATAAGCAGAGCTCTGTGTGAGAAATGTTTCAAAAATAATATAAAAATGTGAGACTAATTCTCTGTAGTGGAGGAACAAGAGTAATTGCAGAAGTGTAGGGGTGAGATGGGAATCATGGGAATTATCACTCACATGAAATTAACTGCAGCGGTGCTTTGCAAGCACACAGGACACAAGCATGAATGATCAGTAAAAGGGACTGGAAAAGTTATCCAAGAGAGCCACAGCAAAATCCAGTCTTGGTGGCTACTGTTAGAAAGTGAGGCCTTTATGGTTCTGCTCCATATGGACTAAATGAATGTTACTGACAGGACTCTGCTTTTATTGGCATAATTCATTTCCCCACAAAACATTCCTGCACCAGCTAAGTCCATAGGAAAATTTCTATTAACTGAAGAATTAGGTCATCATATTTCTTCAGACAGCCATCGCATCAGTGACATCTGGGAATAAAGGACTACGTGGAAGTCAGGCATTTTGAAGTGAGAGACATAGACCTGACGGAGTGTGTTCAGAAGAGGGCCACAAAAATGCTCCAAGAGATTGAACACTTCTACAAGGACAGGCTGAGAGAGCTGGGGCTGTTCAGCCTGGAGAAGAGAAGGCTGCAGGGAGACCTGGACCTGAGAGCGGCCTTTCAGTACCTGAAGGGGAGCTACAGGAAAGAAGAGGACAGACTCCTTAGAAGGGTCTGTGGTGACAGAACAAGGGGAAATGGCTTCAAGATTAAAGAGAGTAGATTCAGGGAAAAAAAATTCTATGATAAAAGTAGTGAAGCACTGGCACAGCTTGCCCAGAGAGATGGAAAATGCTCTGTCCCTGGAGGCACTCAAGGTCAGGCTGGACAGGGCTCTGAGCACCTGACTGAGCTGTAGGTGTTCCTATTCATTGCAGGTGGGTGAGACTTGATGACCGTTATAGGTCCCTTCCAATTCAAATGTTTCTATGAACCTGTGAACTTCACTTCCACCTTCAGTTCAGGCAAACGTTCAAAAGACTGAGCAAGGCTGGTTCATGTAAAGGAGAATAGAGTGTATTTCTATATAGATTTAAAGATTTAAAGATCTAAGATTTTCTGCAGGAAGTTTTCTCTGTAGGTACACCTCTGTTTTTTCCTAATAATATATATTGGAAGTATTCAATGTGTGAAATAGCTCCACTTGAATCTTTACTTCCTCATATTTTTGACAGGAAAAAAAATTGTTGACTGATTTTTATTGTCCAACCCCTTATGATTTCTTTCATAGAAGGAAAAGAAAAAACACATCTCTCGACTAGAAAGGACAAAAACAATATCTTCACTGTTGTTTCTGACAGTGTACATAGGATCATTTTGCTACAGAATCTTCTTGTAAGAAGATTCTGTATCTGTAAGATAGAAAAGACCAGAAGGGATTATTTTCCAAGTGTTAACTTTTTTCAACAACATCTGTGCAGAACAGAAACTAGCTTTAACTGGTACCTTTCATTTTTTTTGTTTTCCAAAGCATTTTCAGAATGGATGAGATAGTCTTGTATAAATTTGCAGGCAAATAGTTGTAAATCATTGCTGCTCACAGAACCATCTTTAAGTGTTTCAGGGGTCTGAGGTAGCCTGTCTTCCTGGCTTTAAAAAATCACAGATTAATAGAATAACTGAATAATTTGGGTTGGAAGGGACCTTTAAGATCACTTAGTTCCAACTCCCTCCTATAGGCAGGGATGCCTCCCTCTAGACCACATTGCTCTCAGCCCCATCCAGCCTGACCTTGAATGCTTCCAGGGAGGGGACATCCACAACCTCACTGGTAGCATTTCATCCTAGTACAGAGGTCATCCATGCTTCACAGAAAAATATGTGTTCCTTGAGTGAATGGGAGATCAGACTTGGATACAACTAACCAGAATAGATATACTCTGGATTTGGAGAGATTATACCAAGATATCGAGGTCCTGGCTGCTATTTGGTATAACTCTATCAAGGGCACCCTCTAATCACAGATTAAAAATATCTCTTGATCAAAAACTTATCTTCACCAAAAGAGAAGGTTCACAGGGATAATTGCATCACATGGTGTCTTATATTACCTAAGATTTATGGGATTTCCACGTGGTTTAAGAAGAGAAGCCCAAAATCCTTAGCTAATTTCTGTTAAACTAAGATAACTCATGTTAAACTAACATAAAATAAGCTGCCTATGAAAGCTAATTAAAGATCGTCCCTCTTCTCTGAGGTGATCATCGTGACTGTGGTCATATAAGGAAACATCTTCCTCTTTGTGACAAAGAAGGAGGCTGCCTGTTGAGACCACAAGTAGTGTCATGAGCGACTTTGAGCCAGAGCAGTCTGTAGCACCTCCAGAAGCAATGCTCCTCCTGGGCTTCCTCCATGATGGGAAATCCCACCAGTGGGCAGTGCTGTTGCAGGCACTTCTGGAAATTGCCAAGGCTCTCCCAATGTCCACTAAAATAAATGGGAACTCAGAGCGTGCTCAGATGTTGAAACAAATGTTCAGCATTCTGTAGAAGGGACTCTAAGGGTCTGTATTATGAGAACATCATACCTATAACCAATGTTTGAAAGGTGAGAACTCAAAGACAGGTTCACTCTTTGAATAAATATTTGCAAGACAAGAACCTTACACAAGTATTGGGTTGCTCCTTGGGCAGATTTCAGCTGTAATTTGGAAGGAAAATACCTTCACCACTTGTCATAGGAGCCCAAATTATGCCCAGCGCAGTAATTCAGGCGTACACTCGGGGAGACGTTTCTTGTTCTTGTGAAAATATTCAGACTCACCATGATGTATAATACTCCCCAAAAGCCCAAAGCTATTTGCAGCTTCTAGCAATAATTTCTGCAACTGCTCTCCTAAAACTCAGAGCTCTGAAAACCAGGAAGTAACTTAGATAAGCCACTCACATATGCTATTTATTGAAACAACTTTAATTCTTCTGACCATTAGTTACATGATAAGATGGAGTGAGCAAGCACCTGCCAATAGTTTAGTCATTTCTAGTTTATTAATTGTAAGAGTCCTGACAGGCTGAGGATTATAAGGAGAAATCAGGAGAGCTGTGATTGTGATGTGAAGTGTTTCAGGCATTCCCTACATTCGTGAAGGAAGAAAGAGATGGATATGTACCTCAGAAGAGACTGCAGTGCCTCATTTCAGCACTGAGCTGAACAGACTGTGCCAGAGGCTTAGCATAATTTCTCTTTTTTTCTTGGGGATTATTGTCTGCTAAATGTGAGATGAGTGAAATCTGTAGGTTTGATCCTGGGTAAATGAAAGAGCAGTGTTAGATGGCACTGAGTGCAGAGGGTGGAAGGGGCTGCAGAAGGAAATGGAAGAATCATAAATGTTAGCAGATGTGTTGCCTTTTCAGAGGAGCATGGAAACTATTTTACAGCAGGCATTTCCTGCTTCATTCATTTCAAGGACAGGGAGCATGTATGTGTAGTAAAGACATATAATATCATCTGGAGATCACAGAATTGTGGATGTGCTCCTCGCCTCTATGTGCTTCTACAGATTTGAGATGAGTGGACTCAACACCGCAGGAAGACATGGGGCACCCCAGGCAATACAGCCTGCTCAACAAGTTCTGCCCCTCTGTTTCCAGTGGGCTGTTTTTTTCCCCCGGTAGCTTGTTCTTCACCTTGCCTAAATGCATCTATTGGAGAAAAAGGCCAGGCTGGATGTGGCTCTGGGCAGCCTGGTCTGGTGGTTGGCAACCCTGCACATAGCAGGGGGTTTGAAACTAGATGATCATTGTGGTCCTTTTCAACCCAGGCCGTTCTATGATTCTATATTCACAGTGCAGTCTGTTTCAGGAAGATGAAATGTTTCTCAGATAAGATAGCAATCAACACACATTTTCTCACAGCTAGCTTTGCAGGGAAACACTGGTGCATTTGGATAAAATAAGGATACAATCTTATTCCATAATGTTCTGCTGTCTGTTGTATATATTGCAGACATGTTTGGGAAGCTATAAATATGTTTGGAAATGTTTTCAAGACATTCACTAGACCATTGAAAAAAATCACAAGTGTAGTCTATGTTCCCACGTTAGCACTTCTGTTCCAAGGTGGCAACAACGAGCAGTAATTACAGGTATGGAAATCAACTCTTTAATTAACAGAGTGCAAATATCTGTGGATATAAATACAGATGGGGAAGGGGAGTCCCAACAGCTGTGAACTGCTGTCTTTCCTGTCACAACTACATAGCACCACTCAAACTAGAGGCTGTGATGTACGTCAGAGGTACTTGTTCTCAGCTCATCTATCCATCCATCTATCTATATGCCTTTAAAGCATATTTCCAGCACCTTTTTTTTTTTCCCCTCTTTTATCTCCTATACAAAGAGACAAGTCAAAAACTGCAAAAGAACAGAAGTCCTGAGATTCATAGATATTCACAAAAGACAGAAAAAGGGAATGCCAAATCCTCTGCTAGATTAGCGGTTTCCAGTCATTCACTCACTCCCACAACCAGGGCACATGGGAGCACGCAGAAAGCCTCATGCAATCCCTAGCTGATCAGCCATTGTTAGATCCCACAGGAATGCAAAGAACAGAGTCCTCTCATCCCATTATCCTCTCTCTTCCTTATTTTGTGCATAGAAACTTAGCTAAGAACCAAAAAACTTTTTCTCCTTTACCTCCAGACACTTCCTCCATTAATTCTATTTACCTCCTTGCATGCATTTCTATTTGTATGCCATTTTATTTTGCAAGTACCTCCTTAATTTCCTGCTGTGCTCGGATGAGCTCACTCCCCACTCTCTCCCCTTCAAGAATATCCAAGGTTGACAGATATACAGATTATAACAATACAAATAGCTTATAGCAATAAAATGATTTAATTTTCCTTTCGATTTAACATGATGGAGCTGCATTAAGAAGAAAAATTCCGTTGTGCTAAGACAAAGGAGTATGCTCACTTTCAGACATTGCGCACAGAAGAGCAATTGTCTGATTTGCATGTACTTTTGGTAATGCAAACTCCGCTTCTTAAAAATATAGCCCGATGTTATCAATAAGCTAATCTGTAGAAAAACAGAAGCTACCAACGACGTTCTTCACTTAGGACTTTGATTTGAAGTCTGATTTAGAGTCTATTAGTGTCAGCTGAAGACTTTCCACTGACTACTGAAGGAATTTGCATCAGACCATTACAGATGTAACATTTGTGTCTCTGGAAGAAATAGAAGCCAGACACGAAAATTAAATCACTTAACTGCAGATTGTGGACAGAAGAGAAGCACATTCAGCATATTAAGATGAAACATACCTCTTCTTCTAATATGCAGAGGAACATAAACATGGAGAGCAATACTCCAACTTTCTAATAAATTTCCTATTCAAGTACTGGTATATGCTTAAGTGGCCAACATTTCAGATAAAAGACACCATTCTGTCATTTGGCACATCGCTGCTACAGCTGTCTTCTACTTAATTCCAGTCACACCTCTCCTCCTTTGATAGAGCTCTTATTGTAAAGTCACCTTGTGGGTCTCACCCAACCTGATTCATTTCTGAATTTACAGATCTGCTTTCTGTGGGACCGCAGAATAACTCCACTGGAAATACTTGCTCTGTGGCAGTGGATAAACTGTGGGGTATTTGCAAGGTAATCTTCATAACAGTGAGAAATAACAGGGCAAAAATAACTGCTGTAAGATGAAAAGTAATGGCCACCCAGCCACAGTTTTTCAACATTTTATCAGTTCAGGTTGCTGATAAGAGTGACAATATTTTGAGGAAAGGAAGCTACTACCTCTACATCTGTTTTTTATTCAAACTGAAGGCACATGGATGAAAAATACCATACTTCAGCCATCAGATTTCTCTGTGTTCTGAGAATTATATCACAGTATGGAAGTAATGAATTTCTCAAAAACACTGCAGTTTGTCAACTAGTACAGTAGCCATTTCTGCACTGATCATAGGTGCTGGGAGGGTTTCACAGCTGTTGCATGGTCTGCTGGCCAACACAATGTTAGTGAGCCTGCTTTCATCTGAATTCCTAAAATAAGCAAAAGAAAAGTTTCTGCTGATCCGCTCTGTTAAGGACAGAAAAAATATGTTGAACAGCTAAAGAGGGAAAAGAAGAATGTGCATCCATATCCCAGGGCTTTTTCTTTTTTTTTTCTTTTTTTTTTTTTTCTTATTTCTCTCTGAAAAGTTGTTCTAAGAAAAGTTGGATTTCAAATAAGCCCATGACTCCCGGAGACTTGACTTTAAGGAAAACAGAAAACATAACAAGATTTTGATGAAAAGATCAGAAGGGAAAGACATAATGTTCGTTACAAATACGCTGAAAAGCTGGTGGATGTAGATGACAGCTGCATAATTAAGAATTCCGTACCATAGGTATTCAATTCATAGGTATTGAATACATCTTTACATACCCTGCTTGAAAAAAAAAAAAAAAAAAAAATCTTCAACTTACAGAAGATGGAAAGAACACATACAAACCTTTAAACATGTAAAAAGAAAGCACTGAACTGTTTTTTATGTTTTCTGGAAATGGACACACAAGATTATAGGATTCAATCAACACAAAAGAGAATTATCTTTAACTCACAGCATCTCCCAGCCATTGAATTTCCCAACTGTTTCCCATAAACATGCAGATTTCCTGGAGAGACTGATGAATAGTCCTGAATGAGTAGGGAGAAGAGGAAAGGTATTTTAGGCAAACGGGGATAAGGGCTGGGGCAGCAGAATGGGCTAAGTAACTCTGAAATGTGCCATTCCATGATTCACCAAACATTTTTTTTCATTAGCTATGATTTACTCAAAGCTTAAATCTTTTTGAATGCCCACTTTCTACCTAATGCTTATTCAGATAGGAGGTATTACCATGAGACAGGAAGCATTTATTATAAATAGATTACTGTGAACATCCCCACCCTCACCACTAGTACCTGAACAAACTCACTGTCATATTTATCAAGAAAAGGCTCACAATAATGGGTACTGTCCTGAATAAACCACCAGACAAAGCATCTAAGGACACAATAGATTCTCACTTCACTGGAAAATTTTAAAACACAAGGGACTATCAAATGCAAACAAATTCATGAAAATGAATTATCATAGTTTCAACAGAGGTGAGAATAACAAACATCAACTGTGGTTTTCATCAAATTGTGTCATCACCAACACTTGGTGGCTGGAAGAAGAGCAAAAATGGAAATTCCTGAAGAGCAGAAAGATTTATCTGTTTTTCACAAAGCTGGAGTGTAACCCTAGTTGGCCTTTTGCTGTCCATTTCACCTGTCTTGAACAATGAATAAGAACACTTGAGCAACAAAAGCAAGCAGAACAAAACTTGCTGACTAATCAACTAATGGATTTTTTTTCTGATTCTGACCTCGCTGAGCCGCTCCACCAGTTCAGAGGATCGTTAATCAACAAATCTCTTTCATTTAACATTTACCTGGAAAATGAAAAGCTTCACGTTTTGTATTAATGTCACACACACGCAGTTAATACATTCATTGAATAAGTATGCACTTTAATAAGTGATTTACTAGTTGGTATAAAATCACCTCGATCAACAACCTAGAAGCATGGCTTCTCAGCTCCATCACCATTTCTGCTTTTGTATTCTGTTCCACTGCTTTTGTACCGTGTTTACTGTTAACAGTCAATTTAACACTTTAAAATATTCCTTCATAAATAATATGACTGAGAAGATTGAAAATATTTTATTTTAAGACTTCTCCTGATAGCAGGGAACAAAGACCTTATTTTTTTCTCACTCTTGCTTAAGAGAAACAATAGAAACCAATGTTACCGCTCGCAAACATATTAGTCTCTTGGCTTTATTTCTGAAACTTCTCTATTAGAGCCCCCTTAATTAGATGCATAAATCCTGTAAATGATGTCAATGTTCATAATTAAATGAGACAATTGCAAAATCAGCTGCGGCACAAAATGTAGATAAATGTGGGAATGAACAATAAGGGATTGCCTTATTATAAATCTGCATGACTAACACTGCCGTAGTGATGCAGCAGAGAACTTATAACATCTGCTTCATACATATGAAAATTCAATTAAATTATCAGCCATGAATTACTGTAGCACAAATATCCACAAAGAAAACTTTGACCTAATTATTTTAAGATTTTTTAAGCAGTAAAAGGTCGTATTTCACCATATGATGTTACTGGATTCATTTTGTGATGCTTCAACAGCATGATAAACTCTTTTAAAAATGCATCTTTCACTAATGGCCAAAAAAAAAAAGACTGTTTTAGATTATTTTTTTTGCTGTTTAATGTAAGATAAGATAAAATAACATACTAGACTAAAAGGTAGTCAGACTAATGTCAGACTAAAAGGTAGTAGATCAACTATAAATTGTTGTAGGAATCAAAACTCTATTAATTAAAGTATTTTATAGTAACTCATGACCCATATCTGAGCCCATGTTCTACCTTACTGTTTCTTTAGACGATATATCTATTATCCTGAAACTATGTGGGTAGTTCTGTCACTATGAAAGTTTTGAGGAAGGAAGAATAAAAAAAGCCACAGAGAACAATTTCAACCATTTCCACCTCTCATGCATTCAGATCATACAGGACTGAGAGCAAGCTGATTTTGATTCTATATTCATATGTACTTCTAAGTATATATAAGTAAATCCAAATATATTTACCTGTGCAAATATACACACATGCACATACATACATATATTTGTGTATGTGTCTATCTCCTTCTGCTCTTCTCTGTAATGGGTCCTCTTGACCACACTGACATCTATCCAGACTGCCTTCCTTAGGGAATATACACCAGACAGATAGTAGCCTTTCAGATGAGAATAGAATTTTAATATTTATCTTCAAATAAATCTTGATGACAGATGGACTGTTCTTCCCGTGAATAATAATTAGGAGCTAGGTCCTCAATGGGATGTGGCAGACCTCTTGCAAAAGCAAACCTCAAACAAAGTCTTTAGGCAGACATTCATGTTTCTCATCATAAAGGCCCAGCTGAAAGACTGAATTTGTCATGGGTAACAACTTACAATGCTTCAGAATTCAGTGAGTCAGAAATAGAGTGCTCCTGAGGTAGCTCCTGAGGTAACATTTAGTGATGTGAGAAACATGCAGAACTGAGGCCAGGGACACAGCTAGGCAATTGCCCCATGTTCACTTTCTCCACCTTAGCAGCACCAGATAACAGCATCTTCTGTCACTTCTTACAGGCTAACGAGTACATCGTAAAGGATAATGATAATACTAACAAGGTATACCTAAACCACTGACTTGGTGTTATCAAATGGGAAACATCTAGATGGGAAAGTCACTTCATGAATTTAATACTGCAAGCCTTCAAATAACATATCTAACCAGAATCACAGAATCACAGAATTATCAAGGTTGGAAAAGACCTAAAAGATCATCCAGTCCAACCATGACCAATACTCCCCAGCTAAATCCTATCCCTCAACACAACATCCAAACGTCTCTTGAACACATCCATGTTCGGTGACTCCACCACCTTCTTGGGCAGTGCATTCCAATGCCTGACCACCCTTTCCGAGAAGTAATATTTCCTAATGTCCAGCCTGAATCTCCCTTGGCGCAGTTTGAAACCGTTGCCTCTAGTTCTATCACTGTCTACACGAGAGAAAAGGCCGACCCCTAGCTCACCACAACCTCCCTTCAGGAAGTTATAGAGAGCTATAAGGTCTCCCCTGAGCCTCCTCTTCTTCAGGCTGAACAATCCCAGCTCCTTCAGCCGTTCCTCATAAGGCCTGTGCTCCAGGCCCCTCACCAGCTTCGTAGCCCTCCTCTGAACACGTTCCAGGGCCTCAATGTCTTTTTTGCAATGAGGGGCCCTTTCTGTTAAAGGAAAACCTTGGCCTGTCCTTTGGCCTTGAATGAGGAAACTGAAGATTAAAAGATAGAATGATATAATCATAGAACCAATCAATAAAATCAGTAAGATTGGAAAAGACCACTAGGATCATCCAACCCAACTTCAACCCACCCCCACCTGCCCAAAAACCACGCTCCTCTGTACCATATCTCCATGTTTCTTGAACACCTCCAGGGACAGTGACTCTACCACCTCCCTGGGCAGCTTGTGCCAATGCATTACTATTTGTTCAGAGAGAAATTGCTCTTAATATCCAACCCGAGCCTCTCCTGGTGCAACTGAAGGCCATTACCTCTCATTCTATCATTGTTAGCCATGAAAAGAGGCTGACCCACATCTCAGCACAACCTCCTTCAGGAGATAAGGTCTCCCGAGCCTCCTCTTCTCCAGACTGAACAAGCCTAGTTCCTTCAGCCGCTCCCCATAAGACTTGTGCTCCAGATCCTTCACATCTTCGCTGCCATTCTCTAGACATGCTCAATATATTTCTTGTAGTGAGGGGCCCATGTTCCTTCCTCCTCCAGATTCCACGTTAAAGATTATGGATAAGAGGAAGAGAGGCAAATTTTTTGCAGAGCCTTATGAAGGCATGATTATTAACATTTCTGGTGAACCAGGCTGCTGTCAGCTTTTGGAGGAGGCAGCTCACTGCTCTGGCTTTTCCCCTAGGATTTCCATAATGTTCTTAGCTCATCCAATCTCACTGTAAACACATGTCACAGTTTCTATTCACTCAGACTTGTAAATCATGTCCTTTAAGGAGAAACCCCTTTAGATTCATAGGGCTCAACCCCAATGTAAACCTTTGCTCTTTATTTATATGGCTTCCATGTCAAAACTGACTTGAGCCCAGAAGCACGGGTGGAGAAGATGTATGCACAGCTGTCTGCACCTCTCCAGACAAGTGTAACCTCAGGCCTAATCAATGTTGAGCTAGCAACAAGTGTGCTCCCATACAGTTCCCCTGTTGCACCTTGCACAATACCTGGTAGCTCACAGGATTCACAACCTGTTTACAGATTGCTGTGTTGGGTACGAGAGTTACTGGAACAGCAGAGAAGACATGGTGATGCAGAGCAGGAGGGGCCACATACCTCTTGCCCTAAAACAGCACATTTTCCTTCTGAAGCTTAGTTCTGGGCTGCTATATTGCCAGTGGCCCACTGCAGCCTCCTTTTTCTCATATAATCTTAGAATAACACCATATATTGTACCTGAATAAACTAGGCTGAGTTTTGCCTTATGCATACACATGTACACATATACTAACGAGTATGCTAAAAGGCTGGCACATATTCTGATAGACAGTTATTCTATGGTATGGTGACAGCATATTTGGAGTACTTGATTTAAATGTTTAACTTGTAGGAAAAAACAACCAAAAGGACAACAAACAAACAAAAAAAAAAAACCACCACACCTATTTCATGCATTTTCTTCCAATAAGAAGGCAGACAAAGTGCTCCTTGCTAAAGAAAGGCTATGTTATCAACCAAGATAGAGATTCTATCCTTGTCAATGGCTAAATATGGCATCTTGGCTTCCATTAGAGATCTATAGGAGGAGATGAAGTCAATACAGTTAGCAGAGCATGCAGTGATGACCTTGATCAAAAATAGATATCTACTGTGTGATGAGATGCTGATAAGAATTGTTCCCCAGGCTCCGGTATGTTGCTATGTGAGCTGTGCTGAGAGCACTGAAAGTTGGCTGAGACAAATCCACAACTTCTGCATTTCAGAACAGCCTTCGTGGTCTATACACATCCTTTCCCTTAGCCTCACTGTCACTTTATCCACGTATATTAGAGCAGATTTTTGCTACAATAGCAGATTTTACACATCAGGTTTTAGAAGAAGTTCTCTCTGTCATCTACCTGGAAACTGGAATCACAACTGACATGAGCAGTGCTTGCCTGTTTGCCTGCTCTTGCTGTACCTGAAGTTATGAGTGAAGCTAATTGTTAACACATGGAGCAGCATGTTCCTGTCAGTCTCCCCTCACTGCCTCTCACAGCCCCACTAAGGTTTGAATCCACGTTTTTCATTTTCAATGCACTGAGACAACAGGAAATCCCTAAAGCTGTTCCCACACCCAGGAGCAGCTGCCCTCAGATCCACCTGACATCTCAGGGAGACCTTTGGCCAAGGGCAGACCCCTACACGTGGCTTCTGCCACTGAACTGGTCACCATGATGGGGCAGAGGGAGTGCATCCTTATCATATTGCACTGTCTGACAGTTTCCAGTGTTTCTGTGCGACATTTATTTAAATAGGCCTTAAATAAATATTTATTCAATGAAGGCAAGAAGAGACAACAGAAAACCCATGCATTCTATGCCTTTTACCTCATTAGTTAGCAAGACCAGACAGGAGAACTGTGATATTTCTGTTCCAGGCAGACTTCAAATTCACACCTATTACGATCCAAAATTATGTTTTTAATTAATGTGCACTCTCTCCCAGTAAATACTCAGAGAAACTGACAGTGAAGCACTAGACGTGCTGAGATACAGAGCTAGTCAGAACCCTCTGTGCCTTCATCTTGCTGTGGTCTGGATTCTCAGTTTTTTTGCACTGCTATAAATCACAGCCTGGTCAATACAGTCACACAGAAACAGTGCAGACCAAAAAAAAGAATAACAGGATATATGAGCTGGATGAGCTTCACATCCCAGAACTAAAGGCCTCATGCACCCTAAATATTCTTTTTTTTTTCTTTTTTTTTTTCCCAAGGATTTTTATTCTTTTAGTGTATCTGAGTCACATTTGTATGCTTTTTGACTATAAAATAATCCTATATTTTGACAAAGCATTATAAAAGAGACTTGATATAGCAGATTAAGAATCAGCCCCCATTCAGGATAAGAGAAAAGATAAGATATGTACTGCCAAGACACTGTGTTGTTACTGTATTGTAGAGATATATTTCAGAATGAATTTGACACTTTTCAGTTATTCTTTCTCATTCTTTGGCAATGGAGTCGATACAGGAAAGAGTCGCTTAGCTCACAGTCGAAATCTCTCTCTCCCTGGATCAATAGCATTTTCTGCAGTCAGGATCTACCACGTTGTTATTGTCCATCTGACTGGCAGATGCAAGTGAGAAAAGCACTACACTCCTTGGATGATCTTAAAACAGCAACCGGTATGGCAGCAGTGTGGCTGAAGAGTTTCCATAATTTCCCACTATCTCCAGAAAACAGCATTATTTTTGCAATCCAGCTTTGGTCCTTCAGTCTTCCTGAAAGATCAGAAGTATCTTTCTTTCTAAAGACAAAAAAATGTGCAAGATCAAGAGCAGTCATTGAGTTCAGTAGGCAAGGAGTGCAGCGTTGGGCTTAGGCACCACTTGGACCATTTCTCTCCCCGAGAGCTCCTGGCATTGCTATTGCACTCTCCAAGGCCCTCCTCTGACTGGCTTTCCACTATGGAAGAACCAATTTGCTGCTCAGTGTGCCTTTAATGTGTTGCACTGCCACAGAGGGTAGTTACCTTGCAACTTTATAAATATGCACGTGCAGTTGTATACTCAAGAGACCCACACAGAGAGGGGAAAAATGAGCCTTCCTTTTCAGAGCTCATCATCCAAAAGCAAGATGAGAGACAAGTAGATCCAGCTAAGAGAGCACAAAGATACCATGAGATTCTGTTTCTTTACATCAAATTTCATCTCAACAAGCAGGCTGAGGGTGAAGAATGAAATAGTTAAATATTCTGGATTAAACATTTATCTTAGAGCATTTGCTTTTTCACACATAAATTAATTTTTTTTTTTGTTTAATCTCTGCTTTTCTTCTAATTATCTCTCTCTACACACACTAATGGCTCACAGCTAGCATCTCTCTTCAAGCAAAATGATTAAGAAATGCCTGTTGTTGTTAGGCTTCCTTTTTTCCTTTTTTTTTTTTTTTTTTCTCCTGGAGATGAAAATACTGTTCAATTCCTATGCAGAAGCAGTTACAATGACATATATGAAAGACAAGCATAGACTAACGATTCAGGCATCT
Source organism: Perdix hodgsoniae (assembly GCA_035772895.1). Taxonomy (NCBI): domain Eukaryota; kingdom Metazoa; phylum Chordata; class Aves; order Galliformes; family Phasianidae; genus Perdix; species Perdix hodgsoniae. The sequence goes on from JAPSGF010000008.1 coordinate 23,524,914, forward strand.
CCTAGAACAGTATATGTCTTGTATTTCAGATTTTACATTTCTACAGATGAAGAGCACAAATTCCTGTATTTCCTTTTCTGCCTCTCTCCATATGATTTCTTGTTGATATAAAACAGTCATCTGTGTATTCATGTGTGATGCTTTGAAACTGAGTATCTGGTAGAAATTCAGTTCAAAACAACACAACTTTCCTTCCTGTTCATTTTAATGGAGTGGTTAAAAAGTTCAGACTGAAAAGTGCAAATAACATCTTTCTAGAAGTTGCATGGCAAAGAGAAATGAACCACAGGGCTGGTTCCTAGAACTTGTAAGCTCAGTTTGTCTGCATATAAGGTAAACACATTTCTTTGTTTCCCTAATGAGAGTCAACTTCCATCCCTGTTAGCTGTTAGAGAAGGTCCAGAGGAGGGCCACATAGATGATCAGAGGGCTGGAGCACCTCCCCTATGAGGACAGGCTGAGGGATCTAGAACTGTTCAGCCTGGAGAAGAGAAGGTTGCAGGGTGATCTCACTGCAGCATTTCAATACCTAAAGGGAGCCTACAAACAGGTGGGGAATCAACTCTTTGAAAGGGTAGATAATGGCAGAACAAAAGGGAATGGTTTTAAGTCGAAAGAGGGAAGATTTTGGTTGGATATCAGGGGGAAATTCTTTGTTATGAGAGTGATGAGGTGCTGGAATCAGCTGCTTAGAGAAGTTGTGGATGTCCCGTCCCTGGAAGTGTTCAAGGCCAGGCTGGATGGAGCCCTGGGCAGCCTGGTCTAGCATTAAATGAGAGGTTGGTGGCCCTGCCTGCAGTGGGGGGGTTGGAGTTTCATGATCCTTGAGGTCCCTTTCAACCCAAGCCATTGTATGATTCTATGATTCTATGATTCTATGATTCTATGATTCTATGATTCCTAGACTGAATTGCTTCGAATGACCTCCCATTGCACTTCATTTTGTTTGTGCATAGATGTTATATATATTTATATATATGCATGTAACAGCAGTAAGTTTAAATAGCAATACAAAGCATGTGTTTTGCTGCTGTCTAGTAGGAAGAATTAGATCTACCTACACACACATGGATTAAGCTCTTCCTTTACTATTGGTTTGAAGTTATAAATGCTTATGGCCTTTAGGGAAAGTGACAGCCTTAAAATGATCAAGTGGATAGAGGTGTAGATTGCTAGACAGCTCCATCCATCCATCCAAACAAAAATGTATGCCCTTTCTGCAAGGACATATAACTTTAGACAGCCAGTGAAACTCCTGGGTTTGCCTTCAGTCTGAATATACGATATAAGCACTGGGATACATGGAAAGAAGTTAAATAGTATACAAACCACTGTGCATCACGGCGAAGTTCAATCCTAATGTAGTTTTTCGTTGTTCACAAAGACAGCTTCCAATTAACTTTCTCTCAGGCATATCACACAACAACCAAGTACTGCTCTCTTGCATTTGCGTTCTCTGTCCCAGCTCATCAGAGCGTGTGGCTATCATTTGGCTCAGTGTACCTCCAGCCTTGCCAACTAATTGATGAAGAACTATTAGGAGACAAATATATCATCTGTGATTTAACTGCTTGAATAGAAGGTTATTGAAGTAATAACTGGCAACATCAAAACCATTATTAAAATATGGGTGAGAGTAGCAAATTACAAATTTCTGTACCCAGTCCCCAAAATAAATTTACTTTTGAACATAGATTAAGCATTCACGGTGACATAGATGAACGATGCTAATTAAAAAGGAATGAAGAAAAGATTACCACTTTCACATAGAAACCACTGGCATCATTATCTGTCTCATCCAAATAAAAAATGTTAATTTTTTAAGTGGGTTCATAGCCCTGCTCTGAAACTGCAGGCATCACTGTGTACCAATAGTTAAGAACAAAATAAGGCAAAACTGGAGGTGATATAAGTTAGAGCAAGAACAAGCCTCCAAAACTTGGGCAGAAGAGGTAGTTCACCTCCATAAATAGGCAATTTGTGTTTGAGCAATGAAATGTTTGTATTGCTTGTGTCAGTGATAAGATGTACTTCAGAACACAGAGATACATTCACTTTGAAGGAGCTAGTAACCAGTTAATGAGTAAAAATGTAAATTATTCTGAGTGATTAATACTGTTATTGCAAACTAGATATGTAAGAAACTAGAGAGGGAGCAGGACACAGAGCCCAGAAATGCCCTTTCTGCTCCAGTTTTGCAGAGAGTCTCTAGGTGCACCTCTTTCCTTCTCTACACTTTTATTTCCTCTCCCACTCTTCTTGTCTTCTTGTCAAATTTAAACTCTTAGCAAGGCTGGCTCTCACCATGTGGTTTGTACAGTCTCCTACACAATGAAGCACCAATGTAATGCAAATCACAGTGTTAAATATTCATACAAAAGCTTCATAGTGTGACTGCATGAAATCAGAACAATCAGGGAACAGGCATAAACTGAGCGCCTAGGTAAGATGAAGCACAGAGATTTCTATTACAATTGCAGCCTCATTAGAGGAAGTGTGCTGACATAAGCTGTGTTTTCATTGTCGTAAGCCCAATTTCATAACCACGTATTAGAGTTATGAATTCTCCAAGCAAGCCATAATGTTTTCACTTTTGGCTGTGCAATCATATATTGTTAGCTTAAGACATTTAAACTTTATAAATGGTTCTGTAATATGTGGTTTTTTCAGCTATAAAATTGTTCCTTAAAAAATAATCCAAGGCATTGGTCACCAGAGTCAATGTCACCTAACAGCAAATAAATTCTGGCTATAAATTAGAAGTTAACTACATAACTGTGAGCAATTCCTTCAAGTAAGAATTAGCTATATATTTTCTTTCCATCTAATAAAAACGTCACCGTAATGCCCTGCATTGTTTCTGGTCCTATCTGATGCTTTATTTTAAAAACTGTAAAAGATTTGTTCAGTATAATTATCTGCAGCCTTTTGCAGGACTTTGCACTGAGAATTTTGGTTGGAATGTCTGGATGGAGGCAGCCCATTTAGGAAACCTTACCATGCTGTATAATCCAGACCAGGACAAAAAAAAGCACATGTGGAAGTCTCAGTAACCTTAAGATATACTGAGTAAAATCAAATCCACACTCAATAAAAAGCTTTTACTGGTCCTTTATTGAATGACTGAGACTGTCTCTGGAAGCACTGTCTGTCTATTTAGGCTATAAGCTGCTCAAGGCATTTTTTATCTCCTGTTCATCAGGAGGCATGCTTTTCTCATAAATTCTCACTGTGAAAGCTCATTCTTACTGGATCCTTCCTTACTGAAACAGTTCCTCTACAAAGGAAGAAAACAAGGCTGGTGTCCATCGTAATGTATCTATACATAGCAGAATTCATATATATATATACTTTTATCACAGTGGATGTGAATTGATAAATCGGGGATTTCTTTTAGGCTTACTATTTTGCACTTTAAAGCTTCAGATTGCAGGACTTCAGTGTCTCTCTAAAGGCAGATTTCAGACCATTTTCAATCATGACTAATAACCTTTACACCCAGAAGTCAAGAGGGCAACAGCCTTAACTCAAAATCTAGCATCAGTCAGTGTATATCATTTTAAGAGATAACAAGATGTTCCATCTTAAGCAAATTTACCTATTTTTAATGTTTGATATGAAAACAAATCAGCCTGTGGAGCCCCAAGTGTGTGATAGCAAGAGGCAAATGGAAGTACAGCAGGGCCAGAGGCTATATTCAACAGTGTTGGTGTTGTTCCACATGGGCTCTTGCAGCTTCTCCAGGGCTGTCTCTGTTGTCTTTTTTGTTTGTTTGTTTGTTTGTTTGTTTGTTTGTTTGTTTTTATGAATTAAAGCCACATTCCTGTTTTTTCTCACGCTTGCAGCAATATTGAAATATATGGAGAAACCTTTTATTTTGTTTCTTTGAAGGATGTGTATTTGCTTTTTTGAAGGAGATACTTCTTAGTGGTAGCAGCATACAATAATAAGTTTTGTTAGAACCATGGCTGTGGTCTCTAGAGAGATTTTCACGATGTCTGTGTGATCCTATCACTGATCAAAGCTCTGTGAGCTCTGCTTAGGGCTGAGCACAGCCCTGCCAAAAAGGACTTGGGGAAGGATGGGAAGCTGGATATGATCCAGCAATGTGCCCTCGCAGCCCAGAAGGCCAACTTTATCCTGGGCTGCATCCAAAGCAGCAGAGTAAGGGCGAAGGAGGTGATCCTGACCCTTTGCTCCACACTGGTGAGGCCACACCGGAGTTCTGCGTCCAGATATGGAGTCCCCAGTACAGCAGAGACTTGGAGCCGTTGCAGCATGTCCAGAGGAGGGCCAAAAAAATGCTCCAAGGGATGGAACACTTCTCCTATAAGGACAGGCTGAAAGAGCTGGGGCTGCTTATCCTGGAGAAGAGAAGGCTGCGAGGTGACCTGAGAGCAGCCTTTCAGAGGGTGAATGTAAGAAAGAATGGGACAGACACTTTACTAGGGTCTGTTGTAATAGAACAAAGGGACATGGTTTCAAACTAAAAGAGGGGAGATTTAGACTGGATGTAAGGATAATATTTTTTATTTATAAGGGTAGTGAAGCACTGGCACAGGTTGCCCAGAGATGTGGTGGATGCTCCATCCCTGGAGACACTCAAGGTCAGGCTGGATGGGACTCAGCACCTGATGCAGCTGCAGATGTCCCTATTCACTGCAGAGTAGTTGGACTAGACAGCCTTTAAAGGCCCCTTCCAATTCAAATGATTCTATGATGCTTCAGATTCCAATTATTTTCCACCAAAATTCAAAGCCTACACGCAATCAATTTTCTTCAAGCTGTACACACATTGATACACCTTTGTGTGAGGGCCCCTTGCTGAGGTCCAGAGAAAAGAGTTTATTCTTTATTTCAATAAAAATAAAAATAAAAATAAAAAAATAAAAATAAAAAAGTGAAGGGATGAGCAAGTCAAGGGTGCCTTTATGGGAAACCTTCATAAACAACGTGTTACAGAGGTCAGGTTGAGGAGAAAGCAAAGTTTAGATGGCAGAGGCCAGCATCTTCCAGTTTTGCTGCAGGGGCTGCATACTGGCATGATACAGCTGAGCACATTTCATTTCTCTCCTTCTCATTGCCCCACTGCCCCCTGGAAAAAAATCTGGGCATTCAGGACCCACAGTGAGGCCAGGAAAACCCTGATCTTGTTCCAGGTAAGACAACAAGCCTTGACACAGCCAGAGATAAAGCACTGGCTGAAAAACTGAACCGATGCTCCAAGACCACCTGCTGTCAGTGTATAGAGCTGGACTGTTTTTGCACTGGTATCTTAGTATTTTGAGCTGACTGCACAAGAAAATATATTATTTTTTAATACTGTCAGCAACTGTTGTTGCTACTGCTGGCTTCTGATTCAATAGCAACATGAGCATATTTCTTAAATAACAGAGGTTGTTTTTTTCTCCAAGAACTTCATGTTCTGAGTGAGTTTATTCATGAACCATAGAAACATCATTAACATTCACTCTGAGCAAAGGAACAGCTTTTACTGCATCCACATTCATTGGATGTCTCACTCAATCCCATATGTTGCCCATCACATTGAGAACTCATTCCCCTGGACCGTTTGCTCCCAGAAAACAGAGAGCATGTTCTGGTAAATACAACAATGTATCTTGAGAAAGCAAACAGTTTTTAGCTGCAAGAGAAACACAACACAAATGTTTTGAGTGATGAAACGAAGACAGGATATTTTCAACTAGTTTCAGAGGAGTTCCTGTAAAGCTGCTGTTGACTTGTTATTACTTACAGTAGTGTTTTATTAATCATGTAGGTTAGTGTTTTTGGTGAAACTCAGCTTTGTGAATTCTGGCTTTTGTTTTTTAAACCACACTGTGTAACGTTTCCTCTTGATGCAAGCATGAATTTCACAGTTCAAATACTAAATAGCAATAAAAAAAAAGCTTTTTGTGTTGTTTTTTTCTTTTTCTCCCATGAAATCTGCCCTTCAGGGCTATGTTTGAGGACTGCCATTATATATATGCTTTTGATATTTCATCTACAAGACATTTCTTTCCATTGTATTTGTACAAAAAGACTCCATTAAATGCAGTCCAAGGAAATGAGATGTAACTATTCCGCTTATTAAAAGTGATTACTGACAGTCTATTTAATTGTCACCAGTTTCTTACACTGACTCCGTGGTCACAAGAGAACAGCAGAGGAACTTAAGGGAAGATTTCTTCTTCAGAATCAGAGCAATGAAGGACACTTTCTTTCCTTCTTCCCCCTTCTTCCAAGTCATTTATGACAATCAGTCGAAGATGACTTCCCAAATTCCCAACTTTTCCTTGTTCTGATGGAGAAAATGCATTTTTATCTTGTCTCCTGTGCTCTGGAAAGTGTGCTAGTTGACTGTCTAAAGCATTTCCAGCTTTACATCAAACTTGAATAAACCATGTCTGTACACAAATTCTAGAACAGAAGGGAAAGCTGCAAGGTGTTCAGATATATATCTTCTCTTTCTGACTACAGCACTGTCCAAGTGTTTCTCCCTAGGTGCATCCTATTTAGACACATTCACTATGGAAAAAAAATCATAATAAATACAGGCACACAAAATAAAACACCCTATATATGTCCCTCAGATAAATTACAATAGGACAAATCTTAAACAAACAAGCAAAGAAACAAAAGAATAGCTTTCTAATTCTGATTCTGTAGCAACACAAGTCTACACAGTCCTTCAGATCCCATCTTCCACTTGAATTTACTGTGAAAGCTTGCCAATCCTGATCTAATCATCACATGAAGGTCATGAAAACCGAAAAGATAAGACAAGAAATAAGAATGATGTCTGTAAGGTGCCTGGATGAAATAAACTATAACATTTTGAATGAATATCTAAAGTAAGTGTCATTTTTGAGCACTCTTCACAAGGAATAATAAATCTGTCATAGGTTATCAGTTTTAATTGGGAAGGGAGGAATTTTCTTCAAAAATAACACTTAAGCCATTGTTTCCTATCTGCTCTTTTGAAGTAAACCAGCTGCAGTTGTTGAAGAGGTCAGATGAAGACAAGAAAGTATGAGAAGTACAACCTGATAAGCACTTTCAAAGCCCATGGATAGTAGCCAAACTGAAGCCAAGAACCACAGCAGTTGGCGATTGATTCCAGCAAAAGAAACTGAGCTACTCAGTGACCTTCCCTATTTTCCACAGCTTTATGAACTGTTCCTATTGCACACAGAAAGCAGTCAGCTTCTGAAGCCAGGCATTGGCTTCGTGTTGTTCTTACACTGCAGGAGGCAGAGAACGCAATGTGCAACACAGTATGGCTCCTCCCTACTCCCAGCTCACACCCTCAACACCAGGTTTTGCCAAAAGGAAATCTGATCCCGGTCCTAATCATATGCTTCACTGCAGCATTCCATTTATAACGTCCCTGGTTTCCCCTGAACAGTGCAAGGCAGCTCTGTCCAAAGCTCATGCGGATTGTTTTCTTTTTTGATAGAAAACTAACAGCCTGTTGCTTACAGGTGTTGCTTACTGACAGTCAGTAATGGCTCTACCAAAGGGAGAATACTGGCTTCCCATACATTTATTTCTCAACCATGAAGATCAGTCACCTTAACAAAAGTATTTGTGTTTTGTTGTTGTTGTTGCATATGGGAAAAAAAGTTATTTTTCTGTTTTTCCTGAAGACCTCATCCACTTCTAAGGCCTTAGGATGGCCTACACAAACTATATTTTCAGAAGTATTTGTTACTCACAGACTTATCAGTCTGCAAAAAGAAGAAAAAGCATAGATGAAATAAGAGCACTGAGACTGGTGCACAGCTTTCTGCATCACACAAGGCCAGGTTGAATGGTGCCCTGGGTAACCTGATGTCATGCTTGATCTAGCAGTTCACAACCATGCCCATGGCAGGGGTTGGAACTGGATGATTTTTGACATCCCTTCCAACCTAAGCCATTCTATGATTCTATGAAAGTTTGCCTGTGGATTGTCAGAAGAGCAGTGAACATCAGGCAAATGTATCATGGAAATATCCATGAGGCTGAATGAAGTGTGGAGAAAGCGTGGGGTCTTATGCAGAAGTCTGCCACCACTGCAAGAGGGCAGGTGGGAAGGGGTCGTGATGAGAATTTTGTTATGCATTCAGGGCAAGGAGCTGATATTTTACTTTTGGCAGCATTGTGAATGGTCCCTGGCTTACAAGCTCTGCCAGCAAAGGGACACGTGAGCACACTGTCCAGAGGAGATGGATGGCTGGTTTGCCTTTAGATTTGCTAACTGTCTGCCTGTCCGTTGTGCTCTCTGATAGATTTGGGTTTGAGTCATTGCTGCCAGCCCTCTGGATGAGGTTTCTGTCTGTTTTATGACTCTATTTAGAACTACCTTACTTGATATGTCTTTCATATATATAACGCTAAAAAAAGCTGTTACAAATTTACCCAACAGATGACAAATACCATTCTCAGATATTCCTCTCATTGCAAAGAAATTGCTTGTGATTGTAACCATTGGTGCAGAAGACCTTGCTAACTGCAGATGATGCCTTTTTATATATATATACAAACTTCTGGTTTGTTTACTTTAACAGAAGAACACTGTGAAGATGATGGAAGTGCTGAAGTGGAGATGTTCTCTAAATCTTGGAGTAATTGGAATACTTACGAAAATTTCCGTGAGCCACCTTCCATCTTCAGCAAGCACAGCTGGATCAGGGCCAGCCCTTCAGCTGCTTCTCCACCCTGCAATAAGGAGGAAAATAGAGGTGTGCTGCAGCCACTGTATTTCTTCTGTCTCTTAACAACAGCCTCCGAGATTATATATCTGGTTAGATAATATAAATATTATATATCCCATGTAGATAAGCAGTATATATGCTGTTTTTATACCCCCTGTTTGAATTTTCCCAGATTTGAAACTCAGCAAGGTCAGTAAGCTCTATTCACGCACTTGAAAATCAATCTAGAGACTGCCAATGAAATCACTTATTTTTAATGTTTCTTTATCTCTTAAAACTGACTCTTTAAAAATGTTCCCACAACTTTCTCCTCTGTTCACAGCAAGTGGCATGAAATCTATTAGCTTTTCCAGCCTAGCAGCACCTGTCAGCTTCACTTTGGTTTCCATTGAGGAAACAAGGCTGGAAGCAATGCCTTTGGCTATATGTCTGAGGAGCAGGTACATGATGTCCAGCTCCTGGACAGGCATGAACAAAGGGCTGGCCATTTTGTGGAGCTGCACAAAGCAGATAGCTAGAGCTCAAATCCCCATGGATCGTCACGTTTCTCAGCTGGCATTTGTGAGATGGTCAGAGCCTAGAGGGTGATCTTGCAGTGACTCCAACTGCTCCATTTTGCACTGGTTGTTTGGCTGGACCTACATGTCCAGAGAAGCCATATTGCTACTGCAATGTCTCTTTCAGTTTGTCCTTTTTTTTGCTTTCTGTTCGGTACACACAATATCAGATAGAATCAAACTGATGTAGAATGGATTGCAGGTGTGATAAACACATCCCAAGGAGAAGAGGAGCACAAGTGTTGTGAAGGCCTCATGCTGGCAGCAAGTTTAGTCAAGCTGATGTGAGATAAAATGACAAGAAAACATCAGAAAAGAAATGTGAAGAGTGAGAAATAAGCTTACATCTTCCAATTCTGAGATGAGGAGAAAAAACTTGCACATAAATAAGTAGTTGAAGTTAACAGCTTGATGTAGCTTTAAATCAACTCAGAAAATCCTATCTATACGCGCTTCAAGATCTTTTTTGAAACACAGTTCCTGAAATCATTATGCCTTCAACTATTAAACCAGCCAACTTACCTGAGGAATTATCTTCAGTCTTTTTTTGTACTAAATGTTTGTTTTCTCACTATTGTTTGCTGCCAGTAGATTGTATATTTCTTTCTACAGCAGACTTTCTTACATTTTATATTGCATTATTTTGGCACCTTTTATTATACTGATGTTTGCAATTTTGAGTAAAGTTCTGTTTAACATTTTCTCTGACTGTCTGGCTCTCTCTATGGCAAGCTCTATGAATTATTTACTTTCCCAGCTCACATCTGGGGTGATGTTAAATATTTGAACTGTGATGGAGCCAGGAGGCCTCATCTACCTGGTACAAGGCCAACAGTGCCCAAATTCCTTGCCATGGCACACAGTTAATCCTGATTTCCTGCCATGATGAGTCATCTGAGTGAACACATGCAGACTGATCACTCATTTTCCTCCACAAAATCACTGAATACACAAGCAGAAAACTACCGACCTTCCCATTTTTGGGAGACCTTCACAAGATACTCAGAGGCAGGCAGGCCATAGGCTAGATGAACTTTCTTGGTGGTCGAGAAATCAAATACAAATTACAGACAAGGCATGTGGTGTATGTAATGGTAGCGTGATTCTGACTTGCAGGATCAAGCACAAACTCTGACTATTATAGGACTATGTAGACATAGAATCATAGAATCATAGAATCATAGAATCATAGAATCATAGAA
>JAPSGF010000008.1:23535381-23551502 GCA_035772895.1 Perdix hodgsoniae
ATAGAATCATAGAATCATAGAATCATAGAATCATAGAATCATAGAATGGCTTGGGTTGGAAGGGACCTCGAAGATCAACTTCCAATCCCCCTACCACAGACAAGAATGGAAACCACTAGATCAGTAACTAGATCAGGTTGCCCAGAGCCCCATTCAACCTGGCATTAAACACCAACAAGGTATCCACAGCCCCTCTGGGCAATCTATTCCAGCTCCTCACCACTCTCTCAGTAAAAAACTTTCCCCTAACATCCAATCTAAATCTCCCTTCCTTTAATTTAAAACCATTCCCCCTTCTTCTTTCACTATCAACCTTTGTAAAGTTGATTTCCCCCATGTTTATAATCTACCTTAAAGTATTAGAAAGCTGCAATGAGGTCTCCCTGCAGTCTTTTCTGTTCCAGACTTAACAAGCCCAGTTACTTCAGTCTGTTTTCATAGGAGAGGTGCTGCAGCCCATGGATCACCTTTGTAGCTCTCCTCTCGACCCTCTCCACATCTTTCATATGTCTCTCTCCACATCTTTCATATGTCGGGGGCCACAGACATAGAACTTAGAAATCTACAATAAAACAAGATTGCTCATCAAAATAAGCAGGAAATTCAGTATACCATCTCACTGTCTTCTTGCAACCATATCCCATGAAGCAAAGATCTCAACCTTTTGCTGCCAGGACTGAAGAGGAGATGTTATTATATTCTACTTTCCTCCTAGATTATACTGTGCAGCCTCAAAAGACAGACTAGTCTTCCATGATCCTTCCCAAGTAAATCCCCTGTTGTCCTGCCAGTCAAAAAAGTATAACTTCCTATAGAAAGCAGCAGCAACCAGAAGCAAAGACTGATCACACTGCTTACAGCCCAGATCTCTGCCATGGGCAAAAGTAATTGGTGTGACATGAGTACACCTCATTATCTCTGACATTTGTCATCACAGTCAAAGTCCAGAGTGGTGTGGTGTCTATCTATTTTCAAAACTTCAGGTCTATTGTCTTTCTTGATTCCAGTTGCATTCAGAAAACAATAGAATTTCTAAAAGTGATTGTTTTAGGATTGAAGGCAATGGAGAAGCAATGCCAAGAAAGCCACAGATTAGTTTAGCCCTGCTCCAGCCTCCTCTAAGTTTGAGATACAATCAATCTTTGTCTATAAAGAACTAAACTGAAAAATAAACTCAGCAAAAGGGTTCTGAAAAGCTAAGTCATTTAAATTTACTTGGATTTAATTTCAGTAACTGTGATGAATTATCTAGATGTATAGTAATTGATATTCTAAACTCAGTGGGCAATGATCATATGAAGAAGAGATCTGAAACTGAAATTAAAATGGCTATTTCTTTCTTTTTAAGATAAATGATGACTGTACTGAAAACATTGGCTTAGTGAATAACTTCTGTGCTATCCATTAGCTGCTCCACGAACATAAAGGGAAGATTTTTTCTCTATACTTTTTTCCTCTCTCCCTGTTTTTAAAGAATCCCAAAACAAGAATATATAAAACTGGGAATATTTACTGCATTCTGAATGCTATATTATGTCATTTTATTGTTGCTAAAAAATAACCTGTTCTCTGAATATTCTCATTAAAACCATTGGGATCATTTCTGAATTAAAGATATTTTTTTTTAAAGAACAATATCGAACTGTGACTCATTAAAATGGAAAGAAAACATGAATGTAATTTTTATGACTTCCTGTTGGTTGAGTTTTATTATTATATTCCTAATACAGTGCTTGCAGAAGGTGCTTAGGTTTTAAGACATCTATGGAGACCATTAAAATGACAAAACACTAACAAAAGGTAAGAAAAGTAGTTATTAAAATTCAAGAATATTGAAATTCATATTGATTAACAAGCTAATCAGAGCAGAGAATATATGAATCATTACATATTTCAATTCAAATTCTAATGTTGAGATACTAATTTTTATTTAATAGGCTTGAAGTAGTAACAGATCCTGAATCAAAGAAGCTCAATATTGCACATTATAATATAATAATATTTGGCTTTAAAAATTCACTTTGAAATAAATTAACAAAATGTAGACACATTAAAACAAGTTTAGGCAGATATCCTTTGGAGACACCTTTTATTTCCTTGTTCTGAAACCAAAGACCTTTGAAATGAACAAATAGTCCTCACAAGCATCAACAACATATAACTGACATGGTAGAACACTATGGTAAAATTGGGATGCTGATGTAGAATATTGGAGACAGAATTTTCTTTCTAAAGCAATGACAGCATTTTACATATGTTCAGAAGATCCGATTTATCTGGCAGCCTTAAAAAACACTGATAAGTATCTCTCTACAAACAGACTGTAATCATATGGAAAAGTCTAGTATAAAAAGTTAATGTGATTATCTGCAGAATTATACTCATGTTCATAGAGACAATGCACAAGACTTACAAAAATGTCTACAAAATGTAGTAGTATAACACACCATAAAATGTAGTAGTATAACACACCATGTCTTGACATTAAGTTTTGCTCTGATGATAACTGATAATTGATAATAGTCAATAGGTGATAGAATTATATATATTAAATATTATATATTGTATATTGTATATTATATATTACATATTATATATAATATATAATATATAATATATAATATATTATATATAATATATTATATATTATGTATTATATATTGTATATTATGATAGAATTATCAATAGATGATAATTGATAATTGATGATAGTCTTGTTCCATTTTTAGGAACGTAAGATCAAAATCCTAAATTCATCAGAACTGAATCTACATTTATCAATACTGGTCAGCTACATCAGTGTTTTGCTGTGACTAAAAAGTGTTTTTTTTCAAGTTAAAATAACTTTTTATCTTCATGGAAAGCAGTCTGAACCTCCAGGGTCACTGTGACAGAGCCACCCAAAAAAATATTTCTCACTATTACCATAACCTCAGTGTGCCCCTCTGTGGAAACCTACCAAGCAGGTACTTGCTGCCCATTTATCAAATAGGGAATCAGAACAGAAGATATTCTTCCTCATAGATTCAAACCCAGCTTCCTGTTTACAAAACACTACTATCAGGGCTTCAGAAAACCAAGAAAGCTCAGAATCACAGAACGCATTCAGTCACTTCATCAAAACACATTAAGAAAATAAAATGTGTTTAGATAGCAAGGTTTTCTTAGAACTTACTAGAAAACTCAGCCTGAATGGTTCTTTCCAAACAAGGAGTCAAGGCAAAAAGCTCCACCAACTCCCTGCAGAACAGAAATGAGTTCTTCAGCCAGCTGAAATGGAAATTTAATCAAATATCATCTATCAGCATAATTTACAATAACGCTGGCTCCTGGCTACTATTTTTTTTAACATTAGCTCCAGAAGAGTTGTTTATTCATAGGAAGGCTGTAAAACAATAAATAACTCCAGAACCTCCTTTCTTTTCAGTAAAGACGGCACTAAGACTCTCCACGCTTCTGAGAAGAAAAAAAGAAAGCAAACAAAACAAAACAAAAAACTCAGAAAGAATAATTAGAATTTACAAAAAGTCTTCAGTATCATCTAAATTTAGAGTGTCACACTGTTATCTCACTCGCATACTTTATTTCTCACCTGTTAGATTATACTTGCTGGGAACACAGCCAAGGAACAACTGCTGGCATTGTCACTTCTTGTAAGGAGCAGCAGTACACTTATAACTTAGAAAAGATGGTGGCTTTTTTTCTTTTTACTCGAAATGGAAAAATATCTTAGAAGCTATTAAAGAGAAGACAAATTAACTGGGAACTTAATCCACTGTTTTGTTCTTTGGAAATGGCTAAATCTAATAACCGTGAAGCATTGCTATGGATGTTCAATATCTTGCTCAAGAAAATATCTATCAAATAGATTGCATCTGGAGTCTCTCCATTACAAGCAAGTGTTACAAGCAAATCTTGAGGAGATGTGGCAGGCACTAAAGGAAATGCTAAACATTTTTTAATACAGTTTTTGTTCTCTGAACATGGTGCAAACAGCTAAATTAATTAAAAACTTTCTAAATATGGCATGTCTGGAAGTGGAACAAAAGGAGTCTGGTTTTGCTTGTGATTCAGCCTCTTATTGTTCCTGTAATGACAGAGAACGCTACCAGAGACAAAGAAAAATGCCTTGTCTGCTGTACTCAGGCTAGAGGAGCTCTCTGGACAAGAGAGCAGGTTGCCCTTGCATTGAGGGACATGTCATGATACACATCAGATGCTATAAATGCTACAGCTAATGCCACTGGGCTGAGGCAAGCAACAAATATTGTAGTAAGACCTGCACGGGTTCCAAGATCCACCTTTTGCCTGCTTCAAGGTGGAATAGAGCGTTAACTTATTTTAATGTATACTGTTTTAAAGATTCCCCTATAGATAGATAGATAGATAGATAGATAGATCTATATAAAACTGTCAAAAATAGAAAATTGAAAATAAAGTGAATTCTGTTCCTCTACAAATAAGAGCCCTCTTTGCAGAATTATCTACAAAATGATTCACATTCATTTTCTATGTAGAGTATGGCTGGGTTATGCTTGGGTTATATGTTTCCAGTAGGAGTGAGGCAGAATAGATTTTCAGCTCTCAACATGTATTTAGCATCTCGGTTTAAAAACCTGAAAATCTAGAATGCAAAGGAGGCCCACAATCAAGACAGGACCATATTGATGATAATATGTATGTAAAGTCTGCATCTCTAAACCTTCAGTTTCAAAACTCAGTTAATCTGACCAGTGAAGGTGCACTGATACATAACACAGCATTTATCTAAGAAATATGTAGTGCAGATAGTGGCATCATAGTCCTGGGCAGGAAATTTAAAAAGAAAAAAAGAAGTAAAACCAAACAATAATCTTTTCAAAACAATTGTTTAAAATATTTCCATCTCTATGTTTACTATGATTTAACATTAACAACTTGCTGCCATTATTACATTTGGATCATTTTCAGATTTCGTAAGCTGCCTATGTAAAGACACGCGAGGAAAAGTTTGTAATTTCTGAATATCTTGTGCATTTCTTACCTCTGTAAATAGACTTGCTTTTGCGTATACTCCCATAGTTTGTTTTTTACATACACTCCTCAGTGTCCACTTGCAAATGTCTCTACTTCAAGGCAGTTAGGCGCTCAGATGCTCAATAAAGATTACTTGTCAGAGGTAAGTACTCAGAAGGCTGTAAACAAGCTTCAGATACAACATAAATGCATTGCTGTTACAAATACCTTGTCTTGGTGAATTCTTGGCTCCGTTAAAGTTGCTGGGAATTTTGCCATTAACCTGTCTGGGCCTGCATTTCATCTATTTATTCTGTTTTATTGCAGGACCACTGGGAACATTAGCACATCCCCGGTGGAAAAAAAAAAAAAAAAAAGAACTACTGGTTAATGCACAGATCTCCATCTCAGAAGCCTCTCGCAGGCAACAGCACTACATCCCAACTAGCATGACTGACTGGCTGTGAAGGCTGAATATCACCTCCCAGATCAAAAAGTCCCCCTCCTCAAAAATCCTGTGCAAAAATGGGAAAGATGGAGTCCGTGATTCTACAGCAGTCCATCTGGAGGTCTGCTCTTTGGTCAGGACTCAAGACACCCCTTCTCTAGTTCTGCAACAGTCCTGCTTTTCCATCATAAATGTTAGACAACACAGTTCTACTGCATGGCTTGTTTACTTCAAATATAATAATTTACTCAAAAGCCACAAAGAAATAAATTTCCCCGAAGATACTTATTTAAATTAAAGCATTTTCTACAGAACAGATCCTTAAATTAGAAAATAAAATTGCACACAGGCATAAAATTGACATTTCAGTTTAATTAGGAAGACTACTGTACAAATACTTGTTGATGATATCAAAACAAATCTGACTCCAAACTGCTGGTAATAATGAAATTAAAATTAAGTGCACACATGAGGCACTATACTAAAACTTGGACTGCTCTTCACCAATTCCAGTAAGAAAAACTTGTCCCTGCTCAGAAGATCAATAAATGGTTCATATATCAACATACACCACCTGAGATCCTGCTGCATATAGTAGACAGGGTTCTTGTATAAAATTCAGAATGAGAGCACTTGAGTTAGTATTACTGAGATGTTAAAACCCTGTACTGGTGCTTTACACTTCTACAGGGGAAAATTATATTTTCACTTATAAATTATTCTGTGACCTATATATGACAAGCTTCAAAAATAAGAAAAAAAGTGACCATAAAATGGGAAGCAAGAAGTGAATAGGTCTTGTGCTGAACTCCTGGAGAGGGATGGATTTCCTTCACATAGAACAATTTATTTTACACTTACTTCAGACAGAAACTCTTCATGTCAAATTAACACGCTGAAAATATATGGATGCATCCAGAAGAGTGATGCTATGTCACATCAGAAGGAATTCATTGAGCTCAATTCAATTAGAAAATAAAATTGTACCAGCAAACAGCATAGTGGCATTCATCCATCTCATCATGTGTTGCTTCCTGAACAAAGATATTTAGAGGATCGGGGTGTAAGAGCCGGAGAACATTGGTTATCAGGTGCTACAAATCTCTAGAATTCAAGGCCCTTCTCTAACCCATGCATTCACAAATGTAAAGTTTAGCTACATAGTCTATGCTCCTCATTTAGCTCCTGTGGAGGGACAGAAACCTCTGAATGGAACTTCAATCTTCTTCATTCAAACACCAACCTTAAGTGGTATTTTGTGTTTAGGTTTCCCCGTGGTGAGGAGAGCAGCTGGGGCTGGCAGGAAAGCAGGTCCTATCTCACCCATCATTACCCTGGTCGTGGACTTGAGTCACCACACAGTGGGAAAAACCATTTGCCTGGCTAATAAATGACCAAAAACACACACAGAGAACACCAGGGAGTAGGTCATGACTGCTGTCCCCAGATTTGCCCAGGTCAGTGTTCATGGTGCTTTGTTTCCAATTTGCAATCAACAGCTGAGCTCTGGATAAGACTCCAAAACAAAAAGCAGCAGCAGAAGCAGCAGAGACAGATGTGTGAAAGGGATATTCTCCAAGAGCATTTGTTGTTTTTCTTTATAGATTAAAATAACTATCTCAACCTAAGCTCAGAGCACAGATGTTCTCTGGAATACAAAACAGACCCACTTTATTAAAATTGCCTTTTACTGTTCAGTTCTGGGGCTGTCAGTAAAACGCTGACCTTCTATATTGACCAACAGTTATAATCAGTCAAAGTATTATGTTTAATTATTTGAAAGTCATTGGATTGTCTACAGTAGTTTCACATGAAACATACTTTGCATCTGGCATCTTCAGACACTGTTCAAGACTAAGTTGCTTTGCATTCAGAACTGAATTTTATTTAATGCAGCATATTAAATGCAGATTTCTGGGGGGAGATGAAATGTCCAAACTGTATAAATTCCAGTGTTCCTACAAGAAACAAAGCAGTAGAACTTCTTTGAGTACCATTTCAGTTTGATTTCCCCATACAAGACATATCTTAGAACAACTTGCAGAGGAGACGAACTGCAAGAAATCCCTTCCTCACGATGACTCTTATTGTCTGGCTGCTGCTATTGTTGTGGTTTACCTGGTAAAATGTATATACTATATATATATATATATATATAATAGATATATATTATATAAAATGTATACACTGAGATACGGACCCATTTTTCCAATAATACATAACTTCTTAAAAAGCATATCCTTCTTGGAAGCACTTGTACACCTCTAGAACCATGTAACACTGTATTTTCATCATATAATTTGGGAAATGCAGTCTCAGTGTGTGACATTTATTGCTGATAATCTGCTGTTTACCATGGAAGGTGTCTGCCACTGAGACTTACCCTGAATACATACTGTAATCCTTTTGTTTCTTGGCAATAAGGCACATTCTCACTGTTTGGGCTGACTCAACAAGTTAAGGAAGGGAGAAGAGTCTAAGACACAAGCTGTATGGTAATGTGTTCAATGTATTTGTATCATCACCACCATTAACCACCAAATGATTCACTCTTTTGGCCTATGAGAAAGTCATGTTTATTGGGAAGTGCAAGGAAAGGTGTCACACAGTTGAACTCAGTGGGGGCTTGCCACCTACTTTGTTTCTATGCCAAATGACCAAAGGCTCTTGCTCTTCTGAGACCTACTTCATGAGACAGACTGATAAGGAAACTCCCAAAGACTGGATTATCTCCAAAAACACCATTTGGGAGTAATCATAGAACCCAGATTTGGAACAAGTTATCTACATATTTTCCTCTAGAACTTGAACTAGAATGTATAGAAAGGCAAATTCCCCTAATCACTGACTCATCTGCTCTAGCCTACGAACTACAAAATGTTCAGCAGGAGGCCAGCTAATTATCTTATGTGCCTACAGTTAAATACTTAATTTCACTGTTCTTGTCATCTAAATCTAAATGTTTTATGTTAATTTCAATGGGATAAAACTTTTTTTAAAAAAAGGAGCAGAACACTTAGACCTCTTGGACATTCTTTCCATATTTATCTTTTACATTAAACATTTAAAATAAAGTTGTTCAGTTTTTGTTTTGTTTTGTTTTTAAATGGGATACTTTATGTCTTGTTATCTAAATAATCTTATGATTTTCTTTGTTTGAAATGTTTTCCTTGAAGCTTGGGGTTGTTTCTTAAAAAGGTTTATAGACATTTTTTTAACAAGCACATTGTTTTCATTCCATTTTGGAGTGGAAGAAAATATGTCAGCTTCACATAGTTACCCGCAAAACAGAAAATCCTCATCCTACACAGTTTTACTCCCCTGCAATTCACCCCCAGGACAGAAATAACTCCTTTAGTCTAAGCCAAGTTACTGGGACTGTGAGATGGAAAAGATGGAAACCAGGAGAAGTGCACTGGCCTGGGATAAATACAAAGGTCAGGTAGATGGTGCACTGGCTGTTTCTGATCTTAAACACCAGGAAACATAGCCCACATAAAGGAACTTGTCAAACTGAAGAAGACATGAGTCAAACTAAGCCTCTAACAGTTTTTTTTTTTAATACACTCACCCATTGCTTTAGGCTGAAATAGGGAAAATGAGGAAAAGAAATAAACTCAAGATGTATTTTGGGGCTTGTAAGGTAGCAATTTCTTGGATATAGGTCTTTCCTCAAACTACTGAAGAAGATTTTTCCCTAACTCTGATGTACCAATAAATATCTGACTCAGCGACTAGTTATTTCATATAGCAGAAGTTGGATCATGCAAAAGAAGTTTGTCTGAGGATTCTGTCGGTGCTGTAGGTCTCGTTTGGGTATGACTGACACACATCTGGCCAATTCTTAATTGAATGTGTAAGTATTTGGTCAAGGTAGTATATTTTCATGTGTTCAATCTTTTTTTCACTTTTTCTGTATATTCATGTGACAAAAAACACTTGTCTCCAATTCCAGTCATGTGCGAACAGCTCCATCATACTCTGAGCTCAAATGGTAACAATGAATTTATAAATGATACCTTCCTGCCAGACAATTTGGTACCACAAGGCTAAGGGAACTTTACCTATTGGAGCACACACCGGCAGCCAAGAACAATCACAAACTGCATCAGGGGAAACAGAACTCTACAAAAGACCTGGAAACCAAGGAAGAGACTTATTCTGTCTTCAAGGAAGATGGAAGATAATCTGTGGATTTCTCAAGCCATGGTCTATCCAAGTGTACAGGACAATGGCCTTTTCCTTGAAGAAACCGACTGGCACTTATTCTGCTTTTCAGTCTCAAGATACCTGGACATCTGAGAAACCTAAGTGAGCCCTGGGAGTTGCAGCTGGGCATCAGGTACTGCTGATCTCTATCAGCAACTAGGCAGAAGCAGGAGTGTCCAGCAGAACTGTAAGTTTGGGCATTTGAGTGGTTGGATCTCATATAATGGGATGCACTAGCACTGTTTTTATCTTGCCAGTGAAAACCCTGTATTCAGTTTTTGTGTACAGCTGAAATTGTGGGGATCTCCCTGATATGGCTATTGTCTGTTTCTGAATTCTCCCTCATTTTTTTTCTTTTGGTGTCTTTGAAATAAAAAGATCTAGGATCCTATCCCCTACTCTTCTTCTGGAATCTTTAAATGAATATTCTGTCTCCCTAAGTCTTAGGCAACATCAGTAATTTAAAGTCTTCAGTATACTCTCAGCATGGAGAGAACATAAATGATTTTCTATTCCAGCAGCACTGGAGAACAGAACAAGGTCAGGTACAGACATTATTTATTTATTTATTTTTAAACTAATTCAAGGGAAAAAAAAAAAAAAAAAGTCATAAAATAAAAATCAAATAAAAATTTTGAAAGAGAAATCCAACTTCAGCTCTGTCTCCATCATGATTCACTGGAATTGCACATACTAGAAATAAGGTTGAAGAGGGCTCCTTTATTTGAAAGCACATAAATACAATTTGTCTCTCTGGTTCAGCTTCTGCTGTTCAGGTTTCCACTTCCAGGCTAGACCTGGAAGATCCCTGCTGTAGCTTTTGTTCTCATTATGTTCATCTGACATCTGGCTCATAGGCACTCACCTTACGCTGAAGTCATATAGTTGCATGCTGAAGGATGTGCTGGATGGATGGATGAGTCTGTGGTCACACATCAAGAGCCCTTTGGAAATTGGAGAGAAATTGCCTCTGCCAAAGCATGTTTCATTTCATCTATTTTAGACATCCACCCGAGAAAGAGATGAATCACACCCTGGAGGTTCCTGCTTAACTCCTTTTATTAGGCAGGATTCAAGATTGACTGTTTCTCACATAAACATCTCCATTGGAGAAGTCTAAATCCAAACAGAGGGATTTTTTGCCATCTTGCCTTGCCACTCCCACAAATAACTGGTGAAAATCAGTTTACACAACACTTCTCTGTAAAGAAAAGGGAATCTTTTTATCTCCAAACCTGTAGCTCAAAGGATGAAAAATAAAGGATTATAACTTGCTCCTTTTGTTTATTATAATGAAAGAGCAATCAGTTTGTGCCCCAGGTGTGATTTATACTGAACAATATGCAATATTTTCCTTTCTTTATTGGGTGTGCCAACATTTTAGGAATAAATCTAGAAAATGTGCAAATTCTAATATCTGTGTATGTGAGTTTAGTGCCTTTATATAGACAAGTTAACTTGGTTTGCATCAGCCAATTTATTTCTTGGCAGTTTCTCAGTTATGAGGTGGAAAAAATGTTGTTTGTGAAACTGTCTACTCTTATACATCTTTGCATGCATTATTTCCTATCTCTGTTTCTCTCTATATCCTGTAATTGTTCCTGGGCTGTACTCTTGCTTTAGGTATATTTTTTCTTTTTTAAAATTAAAATTTGTTAATTAAAATTTTAAAATGAACAATTGGAAATTGTCTCAGAAAACAGAGCTGTCTAACAAAGTTGAACAACAATCAAGGCAGATTTTTGTTTTTAATGTCAAATTTCTGTTTTGCATCAGAACTAATTATTTCTGTTGCTGGCACAACTCACCATTAAAATAAAAAGGAATTTTCAATAAAAAACGCCCACTTTTGTAAAGAAAGTTGGCTTTAAGTCATCTCCAACTGAAACATCAGAAGATCAATACTGCCTAGCGCCCTAGTGTAGTGGATTATTGTGAACATCCTGCTGGCAAGGATTCAGCCTTCCACTTAATTGTGCTCATATTTAAAATTCTGCTGCACCCACAGAAGAGCAAGAGAAGCCTGACAGGCATTTTGTAAGGTTATGAACAATGAAAGCTCTAGATAAATGTCAGAGAGAAGATAGTAGGCCGTAAATCACCAGCTGATGGTATCAGGTGAAATAAACTGTTCTATTCTCCACCTCCCCGGGGCAAGCAACCCTGAATATGTAAAATGCTGAATTTATCAGTGATGCAACATACCCACTGACACTTCGATATGGGGCCATTTCTGAATGATGAACAATATTTTTTTTCATCTTGCATTCATTCTTTTGATTTTTTCTGGGGTAGTCTCAAGAGACAGAGAAAAATAGGGCAAAAGTGGCAGTGAAACTTAAAAATACAACCTCAGAAATGATTGCCTCATATCTGCGTTCAAAAAAGATGTGAAATAGATATATTCACACAACAAGAGTAGGACAATTTCTTCTTCCACTGTCTCTTTGATAATCATGAGTACTAATGGTACCTATGGAGTGTTGTCTTGTAAAATTAATGAGACCTAGGATGCCTGATACGGTATCTCCATACCTAGATAAACGCAAAGCAGTGAAAGAAGAAAACCAACTCAACCTGGAACCAGTGAGAGAATCATTAAGAATTGCTCACAGATACAAACAATTTTTCCTTTTGTCTTCACATTTTTTGCTTCATTTCATTCCACAATTGCAAGGGGGAACATGGTCATCTGACATTGATAGTGTCATCATATAAAATCCAAAATTCAAAGGGAAAAAATTATGTATTTTGCTACAAAGTTAAATTCAGATATTTAATAGAAGGAGGTGAAAACTGTAGGGAAGACAGCAAACCCTTCCAGACAAATGCAGCCACAAACACAAAGCACAGACACAGGAATTACTGCCAAAGCTTGGATGAAGAATACAGTCATTATTGATTTCCCCACTATTTCTCTTTTATACTCCTTTATTCTCATTCCTTAATCCTAATTATGGAGCAGGAGGATGTTTCTAGGGCCTTCCTTCCACTGTGTGAACGGAACATAATGGCCTGTACACAAAAAAGATAACAACAGGACAGACAACCGGTTAAACAAAGTTGTTCTCCAGCTCTGTTCCAGCATGGAACACAACCAGTACAAGAGGCAACATTAGACAATAAAATGGAAAATGGATAGAAAAGAAAAACAGACAACAAATAAGAGAATCAAAGGTGACAAGATGTCCAGCATATGGGTGTACGTGGAACACAATAAGTGAAACTACATCACAGAAACTACTGCATTCATGCCTCAGAAACAGCCCTTCCCATAGATTTCCTCTGTCATTCACTCAAACCACCACCTCAATTCACCCACATTCTCCCCTGTGCTCCGGGCAGGCTGACCAGTAGACTGCTTCTTATATTATAAACTTATGACCACCCGGATGAAAAAGCCTGTGTGACATAGGCAACTGCCAATGCTATGCCTGCCCGTGCATGCCCAGGGCATCACAAAACTACCTGCATCCATCATGCCCAAATTATGGCCAGCCTGGTGTTCATTTCATTACTTATCTTGGCATCCATGTCCCGTTGCAAGGTGCAACTTCCCTGATAACTGAGCAGCAGAGGACAGGAGGGTTCCACGGTCTTGTCAGATCCTCCTCTGGGCGTCTGGCTCTCAAACAAAGGAGGAGGACACACGACCTGTTATATCACAGCCACTCCTGCCTCCATCCCTGACAACCAGACGATCCCATCCATGTCCACTGAGCTCTACTGTATCTACTGAGCTCTATTGTATCTACTGCCACAGCTCACCCACCTACACTCCTCTGGGCTGCGCGGCATGACCACAGGACCTCTACATATTATCACCCTAGGCCCACAAGGACGCCAAAGCCTGTGTGACATAGGTAACTGCCAAAGTTATGCCTGCCCTTGCTTACCCAGGGTATCACTAAACTACCTGCATCCATCTCATGCCCACATTACGGACAAACTGGTGCCTAATTCAATACTTCCCTTGGCATCCATGCCCCTGTGCAAGCTTGAACTGTTCTCCAAAAGTGAGTAGCAGAGGACAAGAGGGTTCCATGCTCTGGTCAGATCCTCCTCTGGGCCTCTGGCTCTCAAAGACAAAGCAGGAGGACACACGACCTCTTATATCACAGCCACTCCTGCCTCCATTCCTGACACCCATCCCTTCCCATCCATGTCCACTTCCCTTCCTTGTATCTACCGCCTCTACCCACCCACATTCTCTCCTCTGGGCTGGGCAGGCTGACCACAGGACCTCTTATTATTATCACCCTATGCCCAACAGATCGAAAAAATGTCTGTATGACAAAGGAAACTGCCAAAGTTTTGCCTGTCCTTGCATGCGCAGGGCATCACTAAACTACCTGCATCCATCTCATGCCCACATTATGGAGAAACTGGTGTTTATTTCATTACTTATCTTGGTACCCATGTCCTTGTACATCATGAAACTTCTCTCCGAAACTGAGCAGCAGAGGACAGAAGGGTTCCAAGCTCTGGTCAGATCCTCCTCTGGTACTCTGGCTCTCAAACACAAAGGAGGAGGACACACAACCTGTTATATTACAGCCACTCCTGCCTCCGTCCCTGACACCCAGCCCTTCCCATCCACGACCACTGAGCACCCTTGTATATACTACCTCTGCTCACCCACCTTCTCTCCTCTGGGCTGGGAAGGCTGACCACAGGACCTCATCTTATCACCCTATGTCCACCAGGATGCCAAAGCCTGTGTGACATAGGAAACTGCCAATGTTATGCCGCCACTTGGATGCCCAGGGCATCACTAAACTACCTGCATCCATCTCATTCCCACATTACGGACAAACTGGGGTTCACACCATTACTTATCTTGGCATCCATCTCCATGTGCAAGCTTGAATTTTTCTCCAAAACATAGAAGTACAGGACAGGAGGGTTCCAAGCTCTGGTCAGATCCTCCTCTGGGTCTCTGGCTCTAAAACAAATAAGGAGGACAAACGACCAGTTACATCACAGCCACTCCTGACTCGGTCCCTGACACCCAGCCCTTCCTATACATGTCCACTGAGCTCCCATATATCTACCGCCTCTGCTCACCCAAGTCTCTCCTCTGGTCTGGGAAGCCGGACCACAGGACATCTTCTTATTATGGCCCAATTCCCACCAGGACACCAAAGCCTGTGTGACATAGGTAACTGCCACTGTTATGCCTGCCCTTGCATGCCCAGGGCATCACTAAACTACCTGCATCCATCTCATGCGCACATTACGGCCAGCCTGGTGTTCATTTCTTTACTTATCTTGGCATCCATGTGCCTGTGCAAGGTGGAACATTTCTCCAAAAATGAGAAGAAGAGGACAAGTGGGATACATCCTCTGGTTAGATCCTCCTATGGGCCTTCTGCACTAAAAGACAAGGGAGGAGGACACACGACCTGTTATATCACAGCCACTCCGGCCTACATCCCAGACACCCACACCTTCCCATCCATGACCACTGCACTCCCTTTATCTACCACCTCTGCTCACCCACCTCCTCTCCTCTGGGCAGGCAGGCTCACCACAGGACCTCTACTAATTATCACCCTAAGCCCACCAGGACGCCAAAGCCTGTGTGTCATATGCAACTGCCACTGTTATGCCTGCACATTCATGCACAGGGCATCACTATACTATCTGTATCCATCTCATGCCCACATTACGGCCAGCCTGGTGTTCATTTCATTACTTATCTTGGCATCCATGTCCACGTGCAAGCTTGAAATGTACTCCAAAACTGAGCAGAAGAGGACGGGGGGGGGTCTACACTCTGGTCAAATCCTCCTCTGGGCCTCTGGCTCTCAAACACAAATGACGAGGTCATACGACCTGTTATATCACAGACACTCCTGCTTCCATTCCTGAAAACCAGCCCATCCCATCCATGTCCACTGAGCTCCCTTGTATCTACGGCCTCTGCTAACCAACCTTCTCTCCTCTGTGCTGGGAAGGATGACCACAGGACCTTTTCTTATTATCGCAGTAAGCCCACCAGAACACCAAAGCCTGTGTGACATAGGCAACAGCCAATGTTATGCCTGGCCTTGCATGCCCAGGGCATCACTATACTACCTGTATCCATTTCATGCCCACATTACGGACAAACTGGGGTTCATTTCATTATTTATCTTGGCATCCATTTCCATGCACAAGCTTGAACTGTTCTCCAAATGTGAGCAGCAGAGGACAGGAGGGTTCCATGCTCTGGTCAGATCCTCCTAGTAGCCTATGACTCACAAAGACAAAGGAGGAGGACGCACGGCCTTTTATATCACAGCCACTCCTGCATCCATTCCTGACTCCCAGCCAATCCCATCCATGACCACTGTCCTCCCTTGTATCTACGGCCTCTGCTCACCCACCTTCTCCCCTCTGGGCTGGGCAGTCTGACCACAGGACCTCTTCTTATTATCACCCTATGCCCACCACGACGCCAAAGCCTGTGTGACATAGGCATCTG